>JAMKQA010006423.1:0-13239 GCA_024699735.1 Posidonia australis | reverse complement strand
CAAGCCAAAATCAAATAAAATCCACTTAAAATCCAATTAATCGAACAAAAACCCTAATTCAAGTCAAAATGAAATAAAATCCACTTAAAGTCCATTTACAATCCAAGTAATTAAGTGAAAATCCTAATTAAAGTCAAAATCTGTTAAAAACCCAAATTAATTAAACCAAAAACCTAATTAAAATCCAAAAAACTAATTAAATTCAAAATCTTAATTAAAATCAAAAACCCTAAAATTAAACTAGTTAAAACCCTAAAAAACCCTAAAATAATTTAAAAACCTAATTTAAAAAATCAATTAATTAAACCCTAAATCACAAGATCAAAAATTAAAGTAATATCTCAAAACCCTAATTTTAAACTTAAAATCAAAAACCCTAAAATTAAACTAGTTAAGACCCTAAAATCCTAAAATAATTAAAACCCAAACTTAAAACCAATTAATTAAACCAAAATCAAAATTAAATTAAAATCACAAAACTCAATTAATAACCTAAAAGTAAAACCCTAAAATCCATAAAAATCCCAAAATAAAATAAAACAGAAATCTAAAATAATTAATAACCTAATCTAAAAATCGATTAATTAGGTCCTAAGTCACAAAATCAAAACTTAAATTAAAATCACAAAACTCAATTAAGAACTTAAAAGTAAAACCCTAGAATCCATTTAAAAACCTTAAAAACAAATCTCAAAAACAAAAAACCAAAAAAACCTAAAACCCTAAGCGTATCGCAGGCCCAATAACCCATTTAATCCATAAACCACAAACCTTATAAATCAGAAAAAATAATTCCAGCGACTCTCTCCTTCAGCGACCCCGCGATCTCCGACGAGATCTCCGGTGGTCAATCCCGAGAAATCCGGAGCGCATCCTTAGCCTCCCGTGATCGCTGGACTTGCCTCCTTCGTCACGCGCTTCATCCAACGACGCTGGCCCCTTGGAGAGGAGGATCCACGACCCAGCAAGGCTCCGTCGGAGTTTAAATACCTCCTCACCACCGACAGACGAGGGCATCGTCGAGCCTCTCCTCCAACGCGCAAAAAACTCTCTCCTCTAGACACCAAAATCACCAGAACATCCAGCCCTATTTTCCAGCGTGAGCAGCCCCCCTTTTCGCAGCCCGGAGCCCCCAGCCAGAGCGTCGTCGGAGCACGCCGTCGTCAACCTGTGTCGTCGAAGAAGACACCTCACACATCCGGTAACCTCCTTTCCCCTCTCTCTTAATTCGTAGCACGCCCCATAGGTCCTTTTGGTCCCCTGTATTGCGCCACGACGGAGCAACCCCTCCAGTGCGCCGTCGACCCCATCTCCGGTGGTGGATTCACCACCACCGGCGAGGCCTTGGGCCTCCGGGATCGAGGTGAGCCCCCAGGGCCAATCCTCCCTCACCCACCTCTTTCTCCTTGAGCCCCATCGCTCAGGAGGGGATCCTGTTGGTCCTTTAAACCCGAGGACACCACCACTGTCGCTATTGCCACCGTCGACCAACAACCCTCCGCCGTGAAGCCTCCTGGGGTGCCCTGATCGCGCCAGTCCTAGTCTATCACCTTCGGGGTACTCGCCGCATCGCCACGAACACCTCTTAACACCCGTGTCATCGATCCAGGCTCCGAAGCATCGTCCCCACCGTCGTCACGATCGCCGCTGGAGCCCGAGTAGGGGGAACACCCCAGGGCGCTCCAGCCTTGCCAGAGCCTCCCCACAGCCTCGCTGTGCAGCCCTGGAGCTCCTCCGACCTCATCCACGTCGAGCCACTGCCTCCAGATGCGCCTTCGTGGAAGTCCCCGTCGCTGGAGAAGAACGTCGACGAGGGGGATCGACGGCGCATTCCAACCGTCGAGATCCCCATCAGTGTCGTTGGATCTCTTCCCCATTGCCTCCTCTAGCTTCTTTGCTCCCCTGATCTCCGATCAGTTGCTGGAGAGGCTCGAACGAGCCTCCCAGGCTGTCGCCGCTGGCGATCTTCTAATCGTCGGCGATGACTGTTAATTTTTTTAGTTTATTTTAGAATCCTTTAACTTATTTAATTATTATATCTAGGTCCTTTTTCATTATGTCTGGGTCAAAATATTTGTTTTTTAGTCCCTGTAGTTAAAAAAACGTTAATTCTTTTATTATTTCTGTAAGTTTTGCATATGACCCCCCTACATATATTTTTTTAATTCCTAATACATTCATGCATGTTTTATCACACTTAGGTTCTTGTTTTCATATTTTCTTTGCATTTAGATCCTGAATATTTGCATTTGGTCCTTGAAACATTTTTAAAATGAGTGTTCCTTGTGAAATTTACATTATGAACCCTGAAAGTTTTTAAAATCACATTGATCACCCATAAAATTGAATTTTTATCACACTTAAGTCCTGAATATTTGCTTTTGGCCCCTGAAATGAGTGTTCCTTTTACATTCTGAGTCCTGAAGGTTTTTAAAATCACACTGATCATCCTTAAAATTGAATTTTTGTCACATTTATGTCCTGAGCTTTTGCAATAAGCCCTAGAATTTTTGAAAAATGAGTTTTCTCTGTGAATTTTACATCTTGAACCCTAATAAACTCCATAATTACACAGGTCAACATAAAAGCCTAATTTTTATCACAATCAGGCCTAGAAATTTTGCACATAAGTCTCTAACTCTTTAATAAACAATTTCTGAGCACTGAAAATTTGCATATAGACTCTTAGATTAGTTTTAAATTCATCATTTTGGGTTTTAAATGTTTTCTTGCATATTTTTGATATTTTTTCACTTATTGCATTTCATATTTTGCATTTAATCATAGATTCCATTTAAAAATCATGTTTTCACTGAGAATTGATCTTTAGCCTCACATTTTAATCACATTCGCACTTATGTGTGAATTTTACACTTTAGACCCTGAGTTTTCAGGAAATTACCCAAATGCAATTTTTACACTTCTCTGTGCCACATTCACATTTGATTCATCACCTGTTTGTTAGAGTAGAAGTCATGAATACATTTTTGATCCAATTTCTCACTCTTTTTGCGAATTTTGCATTTTAGTCCTTATGTTTGACAATTATTGTGTTTACATAGTTTCGTTGTTCTTCCTCTCCATGTTTTCTTGCAAGAAACTTTTTTTGGACATCTTGCACACATTTTGACATGTCTCAGACCATGCATCATCTGCATACATGCATTTATCATATCTGGCTATTAAAATGATCAAATTGCCCCTGTGCCTCCAATCCATGTGCATGCATCTTAATTTTCACACTCAGCCTTGCATAATCCCTGTCCAAGCCATCCCTTAGCACTTGTTACACATTTAGGCACTTAGTCATCTATTTCATATAGTTTTTATCACATTTGCGCGTTAGTCCTTCCTCTTTCATTGAGTTTGCATCTTATGTGTTTCTTTCTTGGATTTTTCTCCACCTTGTTTTTGGAGTCTCTCGCCCTACATCCGATTTGATTCTCTTTAATCCTACATTTCGGATTTTTTTTGATTTGATTTGGATTTCATCGCCCGAGGGCGTACACAAACTGACAGAAAGGCCCACATTGGCCCATTTGCGGATTATTTCTCCCTTTTGATTTTCACGACTTTTTCCAAGATTCCGAAGATTGGGTTGACCACACTTTTATCTTTTTGATATCAGTACGAATTTTTCGAGCTTTTCTCGTCAAAAACTTCGTCATTTCATGTGATTTTCTTTGTCATGTCATATTTTACGATTTCATCATTTCGTGTGGATTTCTTCGCAATTTTTGCCTACCATCTTGCACATCCATACATTCTTGTCTTGGCAGTCGTATTGGCATGTTCAGAGCACATTTTAGGTTTAGCAAGCATTCATCCAGCCTTTATGCAAGCGAATTAGACTAGAAAGACCGAGTTTCTCGGACGTACGTGGGTACCTAACACCTTCCTTGTGTGTAATAGGAATCCTTACCCATCCTCTGGTTAGTAGACATCTGGCCTTCACATTTGTGTCTCATGTATCCAATTTCTTGTGGTTTTCCTAGTCTTTCCCTTAAAAGACTAGGTGGCGACTTCTTTTTTTTTCTTCGTTTTATCCCATCTTGCGCCTTCGCCATGTTGGCATGGCTGTGATCTCCACCCTCTGGCGTGACTTCGCGTCGGACTCCCGGGTTGGCATGGTCACAATTAGCATGCGAATAAACTATTTTAGATTGATGCATGCATGCCGTTAACTTCTGTTACTAAATTACTTACATATGTTTTCCTAAAATCAAATAAATTTTAGGAGATGGAGAATTACAATTTGTGACTCCTGTTGCTTTTTGTTACCCTTTACCAACAATTGATGTTTCAAAAGAACCTTGTAAAGTGATGGAAAAGGCTCCTATAACAAGCTATAATAAAAGGAAGAAGAAAGAAGCAATTGATAGTATGTTGAATGCAAAGAAGCTTTTCAATCTAAATAATATACCATCTTCACAAGGGACACAAATAGAAAAGAAAGCAATAGAAAGTGAAGAGAATGACAATGATTCAAGTGTAATTTAGGGGGTTGTTGATAAATTGATTGAAAAAATTATTGAGATTCCAACTGAATCAAAGAGTGAATCTCAATCCCATGTACAAGTACAAGAAGAAGAAATGAGAAAGAAAGAAGAAGAAAAGAGAAAGAAGGAAAATGAATGGAAAAAGAAGAGTGAACAACTAGTACAATTATCTATAAAGAGGAAGAGCATGGTTTCTCCTCTTTTCAGAAAGAAGCTCGAAGGGATGGAGAAACCTCCATATGAAATCATTGATTGTGAATTATTAGAGGATTCACCTACACAAAGACTAGACGTGTACAACTTGAAGCATGCACATAGTGTTGAAGTATATATTTTATTGAAAACACACATGTCGATTCCTCCTTTCTCTCTTTTATCAATCAGTAATTATAATCTTTCTATTCTTTGTAGGTTAAGTTTAATAATAGAAAAGGATTATTTAGGATATAACACAATAATAGATGAAGAAAGGGCTTTGATAGACATACTTTTGAGTGATCCATGTTATACATAAGTATTTCTGTTTAATTAAGTCATTTAATGTATGAAACTAAGCTAGGAAATGTATGCCTAAAAAACAATACGGGAAACAACATTTATAACCAAGTGTTTCTAAGGAGATTATAGTACATGTGCTATGTTCCACTTTAGCATAAACACATTAACATCATTGAAACATCCTAGAATTTGTAGATCGTTAAGTACCTGAAGCTTTGATCTAAGCGAGGAAGCATTCACAATCCTCGCTCCTAATGTGGAACATAGTAGAAAGTGGAACGAGAGCCTCCACCACTCTTTTGCAGCCATAGTAGCTCACGTCAAGCCTCCACCACTCTATCAATGACCCCATGGATTGCTTGTGTCGCTTTGCCAAAAAGTTATCTCGTACATATATCATAATTAAAAGGGTTGTTTTTCCTCAAATACCCCTATTAAGTTTGAAAATGCTCTAGATACCCTCATTATAATGATTATCATAATACCTACAAAGAGTGACAATTGCCTTTAATGTCCCTGCTAACTAACAGAACATGATGCTATTAGTTGCAAATGTTAATAGTGTTAGAAAATATTATTTTACCCCTTTACAAATTACTTAAACACCAATATCACTCAAGTTTTAACTACAAATTCTTTTCATTTTCTCCTCCTTTCTTCTATAATCGCAAACTATAATTAATGATTAAGAATACTAAAAACTTTTTAAAAAATAATCTCACTACAAAAGTAGTAATAATACACAAGTAATATTGATATTTAATGATTAAACATGTTAAATTTTTTTAAGAAATAGCTATAATTATAACCAATAATTAAAAAACTGCATTAATTTAAACATATAAACTAAATCAAGAATAATTCAAAGATAATTGTATTTCTTAAGTATGCTAAAAAATTTAAAAATAAAATGATATATTAACCGTAATCACTCCAAAATTTATTAATTATGCACATCCTACTAATTTTCAAAGACGAAACATACAAAAAATAAAAATTAATAATAATAATAATAATCACAACCAATAACAAAACTCTAGACAATTCGAGCATACATTACTAAACTAAAACCAATTTAGCCTCATAATATGTCCAAAGTATTCATATGCTTATATCTAATTCAAACTAACAAATATTATGATAAGCACATTAGAAATAAACCTAAATTAAGCACAATAATAAATCAAATTATGTTTTCATAATAATTAATTATTATGATGCATTAAATAATAAACTAAAATGTCAAAAAAGAAAAGTGTAACATTTTAAGGACAAATATCAATAAACTCCTTATAAATCTAATGCAAAATACATAAAATTAAAATTAAACAATAAAATTACTTCAATGTAGATTTAAAAAAAAGAAAGAAAGTAAACCCCTAAATTCCAATTACAAATGGCATGAAAATATCTATAGATAACTAAATTAGACCTAATATTTCTTAATTTGAGGTTTTATTAGTAATTTTTCAAAATCAATAAATATTACTGTTTTACTTATACATGGTAAATTTTATGTGATTAATCTTACTTATTTTTTAAATTTTTTAGTATGTTTATCATTAAATATTGGTTTTTAGTTGTAGAAGCAACGAGAAGAAGTTGTAAAGAGAACATATAGTTATAAAAAAAGACATTATTGAAGGGTTTAAGCAAATTAAAGGGGGTAAAATAAAATTTTACAAGACTTTTAATGTCTATGTCGTTAGTTAGTACTTAGTAGGGACAATGAAGGTAATTAGCAGGCTCTTTAGGAATAAGCAATTATTGAATAATGGTGGTATATAAATTATTGTCAGACTTAACGGTGGTATTTGAACAAAAAAAAATCCTAATTAAAAAAACAAAAATCATGTACGGGTCTGGTGATTGTAAAGTTGGCGAGAAGATGCAAAATCACTTACCTGAGTATGAGGATCAATGCTCGGGGCCTTCAGCCCGTCCACATCAGCAAAGACTCCGGACACTCCAGCATTGTGTTACCTACCAACAAACTAACAGGCAGTAGCAATCCAAATCTCATAACACGATACCACAACCATATAACATAAGATGGCGTTTTTTGTTTTGCTTTACCTTACCAAGATGTCCAGCTTCCCATAACGGAACTGGATGAAATCAGCCGAAGAAACCGCGCTTGCTGGATCTCGGACGTCGTGTTGGTGAAAGGTGACGTTGTGGAGTCCGGACCTGTGAAGTGACTCCACGGCTGAGGCTCCTCTGCTCACGTCCCGGGCGGTGAGGATGACGGTGACGCCTTCCTTTGCCAGCTGCCGGACTACTTCCAATCTGATCCCCTTGTTGGCTCCTGTCACTACTGCTATCCTGAAGAAGAAGAACGCGATTAGAACAGGTTTCTGTTGTGGTCGATAGATGCAGAGTGTGGTAGAAGGTTTTGAACAGCCAGTACCCACCGGCCAGAAACTCGACCGTGGATGTCTTCCATTTTTTTGGCCTTTTGGCTACTTGAGTGGACTAAATAATTATTCAGCAGTTTAGGTTTTCCTTTCTCTTGTACAGTGCTCGGCTGCTTGCTGCAATAGTGCAATCCGCGGACAGGTGGACCATCACTTGCATCTAATATTGTTCTTTGATCTCATTCTCTTTCTGTCTGTCTGTCTGTCTGTCTGTCTGTCTCACTAGAAATTGGACCCAGCTCAGATAAATGACCAAGGCCAGCTGTTTTTTTGTGGAAGTGGTCACTGTTCAAGCCAGAACGAAACAGTTAGATGGCAGTTACAAAATGGTCAGAGGATCGAAGGCCTAAAGTAAGGAGCTAAATTAAATGCAAGCTAGCAGGTGCAGCTAGAGGGTGTCTCTGCAGCATTACAACAAAAATAGCCATGCTCCTGAGAGGACAAAAGAGGAGCTTAACAATGGATAAAACCAGCTGCTGTAAATACACGGAGGAGACTCCTCCACAAGTAGATGGGCGAAGCCAGCTCGAGATCAGAGGTCATGCGGAATTTGCTGGTCCATATCCTTCCTCCAGGTTGTTGGCTTCTAACTCAGCGATAGCTTCGGCTTCAACATCGCCGATGACAGGGGAAACGACAAGGTGGTCGGCAGCCAAGTCACGGTTGTTGGAGGAGCCTGCACCAACTTCCCGATTGGCCTGCACGTTCTGGATAGCAAGGGAACTGTTGGAAGTCGTTTCTTCATTATGGATTAAATGAAGTCAAGGAGAAGATGGAACGGAAATAAGAGATTAAGTTAGCAGCTTGTCCTCTAAAAACAACATTATTTTTTATATGCCAGATGGCCAAAGCGAAGCAAGGACATTATTTTTTATAGCAACCCAGAGTAAGGTCTCCTGAAATTAAATCTGTTTGCCTGTTTCAACGATTTTTCAAGTTATAACTAACATTACCAAACAAAACATAGTTCATAGTGTGCCTTCGGTTATGAGGAATCGTGGTGCAGCAAAAATTTCGGTTGTTGGTCATAAGAGCCGAACAAATTTCCCTTGTAAGGCGGTAGAGAAGGTTTTGATGGTAGTGACGCCTAGTACACCTCGTTAGACGGATCGTGGTTACACCTAATTCACTAACGGGGATTTGAATGATGGTAATGCCGGTGGAGTTGATATTTGTTTAGTGTGCAGTAAATATCTTTGTACTTAACTAGTTTAACAAAAGAAATACTAAACTATGTTCTAAACTTGCAATGAATCATTTTAGAACGTGAAGAGTAGAAATAAGACAGAACATGAGGTTTGTACTCAAACCTCTCGTGCGTATTGAAGAAATTGCCGAGAGTCTGCTGCTGCCGCAAAAAATAAGGTGGACATGCAAATACGTATCATAGTGCACTAGTACTTACCAGTTGTAGTAGCAAAACTAAGAGTTTGGTAACTATATATTTATTTAAGTGTTTATTGTTCAAAAACATAATTATCTATTCCTATCAGCAATAAATGTTTTGCAAAATAATAATGTACTTTTTACCATAGTAGTACTCTTTATTGGACAATTAACACAAAAGACCTAGATTTTGTGTAAATCTGTGTAAGTATTACATTTTAATCCATCGTAATAATAAAACCATATTTTATAATCCTTTTTAATAATATGGTAATTGTCTTTTATCCATAATTTTGGTGAAATTGCATCTAAGTCAAATGATTTTGGGATAAATGGTTTTTGAAATTATTTGTTCATAAAAATAGTATTGTAACCTCTCATTTTATATGAACCTACAACTCAATTTAATATCATTTACAAATGTAAAATTATATTATCATTCATTATTTTAGAGAAATTATATTTAGGTTTACAATTCAAATAAACAATTGTTTTTGTAACGGCCTTAGTTGTTACCAAAACCTCAAAACCCTAATGAAAATATTAAACAATACTAAATGAAAGGAAAATATCTACAATTAGCAATATCAATAAATCCTACCCACAACCTTGTAATGCACAATTATGTTGTTTTACTAAAGCATTAGATAATAGTCCTGCCAAGTTGCACTTGAATGAATGAATGATCACTAAAATGTCATTCAACACTCTTCCACGAATAGATTTACAAATAAAATAGGACAAATTAGAAATCTGGAGAAAAGATAATGAAAAATGGCAAAACGTATGGGCAAAACGTGTTGGTATGATTTGCCCCCAAAACGTAGAATGCCCCTTGAGTCTACAAAATCGATACAAAAATCCATAGGAAGTCGATTCATGCAAATCCCAAGCCATATATTTTTTGTTTAATAAAAATTAAGAGATTGATTTAAATATTTTAAACATGCATCAAAAAGCAAAATCAAATCTTTTCCAGAATTCCTGAGTTTCATCAACTTTGAAGTTGAACGAAAACCATCAATAGTCACACATCAAAATCTATAATCAAGACTTAAACAAATCTACTAAAATCATTAACACAATAATAAAAAATTGATAGTGTTGTTCGACTCTAAGCAACCGATTTTAGCCCATAAGCAATTATCAAGGCACATTGTAATATTATGGACAAGCCATCCTGTAAGGAGCTTTCCCTTTTCGGATCTCAAGGAATCCTTACAATTATCCACTCATGGGATGTCATCAAAAGTAAAGCACGTGTATATCTCGTCTTGGCCAATCATTGCAGACTATGTCCCTCTCTTCGTCTTAAGAACCTGGACCACCTAGAGGATTCTCTCCTCTTGGCTCTATCAATTCCAAAAATATTATGAGCCTTAACCTTGACTTATGTTTGACTACCTAGAGTCTAGAGATACCATCGTACCTCCTAGTTCGACCAATACAATCCTTCGATTTCTTGGTACTAAAATTATCATGCTCTGCAGAGCGTGACTTACAAGTACCAATTCTACCCAACCATAATAATTAAGAAAAACTAACAAAAAATAAAAGGAAAGTTTTATCTAATCACCTGGATCTTGTGTGCAGCAAGTGGCTCCAAAACACGTACACCAAGGTTAGACTGTATTTACTAAGTTGCACCTAAAAACAAAATATCAAATAAAACGCGTGAGTGGCCTGAAGTTACCCAACACATGTCCACCAAGAAAACAGTAGAAAACCATGAGAAACCATAAAATTTTGGTTCTCAAAAATTGAACAGTAACTAGATCAAAAATCCATTAAGAAAATTCTTCAGACAGTTTCTTTGAAATCGTGGTTTTCTCAAACTTATTTTCTTTCTTAAACTTTATGCATCTTAGAAACCCGTTTTATGCATTCTGGGAAACACATTCATAACTAGATTCCAACCCAAACACAAGGTCAAGCCAAACTCAAATTATCATTCAAACACAACTGGAAATTAGACTAAAACCATAAGCCAAATCTCGAGTCGATTTTAGCTTAAAAATCAAACACATAGCTCAAGTGAAAACTAGTAGTACTATCTTGGCCAAAGGTGACCAAGCCACAAGCAGTCGGTAAGGTACCAACCCCAACACTACTGCATTGCAGCAGTGAACCTCCCTGTGTTGGGGTTCGACCGTCTCGACAAACGACATCACTTAATTACATCTATTTTCTCATAGACACAAGGATGCATTCTCTAACACCCCAATTGGTGTCCAGACACCCAAGTCTTTATTCTTAGGACCAGCCAACACCATTAAATAGGGTAATCCAGTCTCTTTCACTGAAGCCCCAAACCTTGGCAATTATGTCTTCGGAGTAGTAACCGATCTCACTAGGGCCTCAAACTCCTATCAATTACTGCCTTACAGCTACGTGGATTTGGAAAACCACGGAAATCCTTTTTAAACTTGCACATTTCCTTTAAAATCACTTTGAAGTACTTTCCATTATAGGAATCCTTTTCTTAGAAATCATTACTCAAAACACAAGGATTTCCATTAAAAACATCGTATCGAATTCTCATATTTAACCATTTAAAAATTCACTTTTAAAATTTCAGGTAACTGGTTCAGGGTGATTTGGCAGATCGAACTGGGTTGGTATGTCAAATTCCTTGATTGGGCATACCTAGTGAATTTGGTATGTCGAACCAGTCGTTTCTATGAAAAACGATCGGTCGTCCTGTCAGCCAACTCGTCGGAATGAAACCTTGGGTGGACGCATTTCCGATGTTTCACACATTCTACAAAAATATTAGAAACATAACATTCCAAGTCTACTACCATTTGAGACAAGTTACATTAAAATCCATTAAGCATAGGCCGAGATATCAAATCAAAAGTTGAAGAATACATTCGAAATCACTGTAGCACATATCTGAAATTACTCATGAAAATCCATCAAAAATCACTCATAATTTGAAGAAAATTCATAGATCATTCACAACAGTTGAATATAAGCTCCACTAATTATTTTTCAAGGATTTAAACAAATTTTGCATCATTATCAAAGATTTAACTTAAAATAGAGAAACGAGGATTGGAGGGACGCGTACATTGAGCAGAGATCCGACGATCCCTCGCCCTCATCGGTGAGCTCTCCACCGCCTCTAGCATCTTCCGAGCTCCTACGGCCTCTGGCGTCTTCTTCTCCCCTGACGGTCATCACACCCTTCCTCTCTTGGCCCTCAGCCTTCTCCCTCTTTTCTCTTCCTCTCTCCTTGGCTGCTGCCCCGACATCATTCTTCTCCTCCCCTCTTATTGCCCTCACCTGATTGTTGCCGCTCGCTGCCTATAGTTGTCGAAGATCTTGGTGTATCGGCGATTCGGCATTGCGTAAAGATGCAGGGGTCATGTGACGACACAGTGAATGGTGATGGTTATTGTGCGGTGCTGACTCTTTCCCTGTTCTAGTCCCGTACACACTCACATGGGGTTACAAAATGCAAAGATACCATACAATGGGGAAAATTTTAGAGATAATTATTGATATAAAAAGAGATTACCACATAGATCAATATTAATTTATAAATTAACCATATTACAACAAATAATAATACATTATTCTGGATAATTGATTTACATATCTATGAAACCAAAAATATAATCGAGCCAAACTAGGCATGGATGTTACAAAAAATAAGTTAGTGAAAAAACATATTTAAATCTCATTTCAATATCAACAAGAAATCTTTTTCAATATTAATAAAATTTTATTACCGACAAATCTAGAAATCCTCATCACAATTCAAAACTCATTATAAACATCAGAGAATGTATCTACATACCAAAACCTCAAGGATCATTGCAATCTGCTGACTGTCCCAAAATGAGGCTAATGTGCCTGACACCCATAAATCCCCTTTTTGTAGACGGAATACACAAATGGTGCCATAAAAATCCACAAAGATCTGATAAAAATCACCATAAGCATACTTGAAACATATATTCATCATTCAATCTCAAAATCCTAACTAGTATGCTACTAAAAGATAGAGAGTAAAATTTCAATTTTAAGGGTGAGTACCTAAAGTTGGAGAAGGACCCAACAATTACCCACAGACCATAATATGTCAAAGCTCTGGCACAACCGATTTGGACACCTAGATTATTCCTCATTGATCCTGGCACCTCCTCAGGCACAAGGAAAACAAAATCGAATACATGCACAAGGTTTAACAGAGTTCTACTCTCTAAAATCCAACCCTACTCACCTCAATGTCTGGGAATCCAACAAATAGTTTGCGACCATTGAAGTAGCTCAAGCTCGCCGACAATCACTCGTAGTCACACACAACTCCCTACCTCCTCCTCGAAGTCTAGCACAACCTCAATTAAGTGCAGAATTAAGATTAGGCTTGTGACAAGAAATTCATGAAAAAGAACCCATTTTGCAACCCAATGACTCATCTTAGTTCACCC
>JAMKQA010006422.1:0-11341 GCA_024699735.1 Posidonia australis | reverse complement strand
ACCTCCCATCTGCATTAACAAAAAACATGATCATTGGAGAATTTGAACTATGGGGAAAATGCAACTCTAGATTAACAGGAAAAGATCATTTTGTTAATAGAAAGCATATATCTGAGGAACAAGTTGTTGGCCATTCTCCTAGTAGAGAGAATTAATAAAATTAGTCATAGTCTTCTACCCTTTTGATGGTGTTTCAAGTGAATAACAAAAGTATAGGAGTGCGTTGCTAACCTATATCCAGTCACTAGGTAGTGAAGGTAGCTGGAAATTTCAGCAATTGCTAATTCCTTTCCTAGACATAATCTGCTGCCTTGTCCAAACAACATGAAATACTTATGGGTCTCCAAGTTGCTTTCCTGTATTGTACAAAGAATACAAATTACAAGTGAAAATTGTCACGTTTACTTTCACAGACTTCTCAACTACAAAATTTGAGCAAAATAGTCCTTTTATACTGTTGGTAATAAGCTGAGCCCTTTTCACTTACCAGCCATCTCCATGGATTGAAGATTAATGGGTCAGCATGTAGGACAGGATCATAGTTAATCTCTTTTGTATAGACATAGATTCTCCACCCTTTTGGAATAAGAAACCCTGTTTAAAGATAGAAATAATCAGTGGACTGGAAACAATTGGTTTTGTAAAAAGGAAAAAAACGCGACAGCTTATTAGTGATGCATTTAACCAAACCTACCTTTCATTTCGATATCTCGAGTTGTTTTCCTTAAACGTTCATTGACAACGGTGGCTAATCTCATAGCCTCGTATATCACCTGTGCAAAGACTCGATAAATTATACATTGGTTTCAGAACTTCAGCATACTTACCATTCCCTTCCTTCCCTGTCAAAGAGGTCCATTAGAACTTCGCAATTACTTGAAATCTCAGAAAAAAATACTAGTAATTCTCACTTTGCCAACTGGGTGCTTACCTGAAGGCCTTGGCAATAGTTTGTGCCTGGGAAATCAATTGGTAGAGAGAGAACACCCACCACTAGTTTATAGAATTCTGGCTTGATGGCCTCTGATATCGGACAGGAGTTGATGCCAGCAATCTGGTTCCAAGATGAGAGAAATGCCATCTGCACGGGAACAACAAACAGTTATCAACATGTACTCTCTTAAGAAAATTATACATAATAATTAACTTCAAATGCAGGACATACACAAGAAACCAGCTATTAGAAGAAATGTTTACCTCTTTGGTTTTCTGTTGGATATTAACAACTTTTCCACTCAAATTACTTAAGTGAGACCTCGAGAATTCATCGATCTTCGGCAAGAGCTGATCTCGGATCATGATTGGATTAACGAGAGCAAGAAGTGCAGCTCTCATGGTCTTATGAAGGCTGCCATCAACAACTGCAATATTGACCCTGCCCAGTATATCTAACATGGATTGTGGATAACCAGGAACAAGTCCCTCCTTCTCATTCAAGAGGATGTACATGTTGAGGTCAGGGTCCATGGAAATAACTGTGGGACATCCTAGTATATGCGTCTTGAACAGGTTGCCATACCTGTAAATTTGGATTTATATGGAAAAGATAGCATAATAAGCACCACTAATGAATATAATACCTATATAATCCTCTCTGGAATATAAATTTCTAGTAAAAGAATTCAAGTTCATGACATACCAGAAAAAGAAATCTCGAATTTTAAAAAAAAACCAACTTAAACCTTGATGGAAAAGAATAATATGCCAACTAAAATAAGGAAAAAAGGTGTATTAATTAAGTAAAAAGGGGCAACAACTAAAGTATGTCTTGAAAATAAAAAGGCAAAGAGGCAGCACTTTTATACCAACCACACGAAAAGCTAGTGAAAAGAACAGAGTATCTCAAGAATAAAGATTAAAGCAACCTAGCGATATCCCACTTCATTGAAGCTATGAAAAATAGTCAGAATTTCATAGCTCAACCAGCTAAAACCAGAAAACATCCATTCCTTGAGACAGCAGAAAACTTGTATCCACCGTGAAAGGGACAATAACAAAAACCACAAATGGAACAAGTCGGAAAATATCCACCGTGGTCCGAGTTAGCTACCACCCGCAGATGTCGAAAAACCAAACCTCAGAGATCACACGACACCACAAGATCATACGACACTACAAGATGTCAAAAAACAAAAACTCAGAGAAAGTAAGAACTCAAACCTGCTCATGGAAGCAACAGCCTGCAGAGCCGGATCGATACAGAGAAGCTTTGTGTAAACCTTCGCCACCATGGACTTCGCTACCTTCTACGCCTCCAACTGCTGCTTCGCCTTGGTCTTGAACAAACGGGAGGCGACGGCGAGCAGGAGACAGTGATCAGTGGGAGCCCCGCACCCGTAGGGAGGCAACGATCAGGAGGCAGCGAGAGGAGAGACGAGAGGGAGAGAGAAGGCAGATGAAGAAATGGGAAAGTGGCATGTCGATTGGAATTTTAGGGCGGATTTAGCGAGGACATATAACAAGGACATATCCTTGTTATTTACTCGCTAAATAAAGGACGAGGACATAGCGAGCATATATCCACGCTAAGTCTTCGTAAAATAATTACGAGGACTAGCCCTCGTTATTACCACGTTATTTTTCCCCGTTATTAAGTCCTCGTCATGTCCTCGCTAAATGTCATCGCTAAATCTAGAATTTCTAGTAGTGATACCGAATTACAAGGTAGTCGATAAAAACAAACATCTATCAACTACGATAGCCACAACATAGAAGACACACAGAGTTTTACACGGAGATTAATGTTTTATATTTTTATAAATAAAAAATTATATATATAATATGTATTTATAAATATAAATTATATATATATATATATATATCTTCGAGTTTAGGTTTGGATCATGAGTAACCTATACTTAGAATCCATACCTAATCCAAAAAACTTGAGTTTGAGATTTTCCAACTCATACACAATATACGGTAAAAAAATATCTGACTCAATTCAACTCATATGTATCGAATTGGTTTAATTTTCGAATCAAGACTGACCCATGTCCACACATAACAACTGTAAGAAACAGAATAGCATTTCCAATAGAATATCCACGCCATCAAGTTCCAGTGTTGGAAATAAAAGAGCTATCGCTTCAAGGTCACATTGTGGAAAAAGCTGCAAGTTTTGTTGCAAAGGAGGATAGACAAAATACTAAAGTTTATTGGAGCAATCACATCACTTCACATGTACATTTACTTACAAGAAATAATAGAGATTGAGGAGGAAAGATAAACTAAATCTTTGTTTTTTCTTTTGAAAGCAAATAAATACAAGAGACAACTCATTAAAAGTAGAATCCACTACAACTCTTCATAACATGTGAACTGAAAAACAAAGACATGGGCTTTCTCACTGTTAACATGTACTCCCATATTGCTAAAGACCAAGTAAAGATAACAAAACACTTTGACTAAACAAGATTCCATTTAAATCACAGCTAAAATATCCAGAGATAGTCACGTATGAACCTCATGCATGCATGAAATCCAACATAAACAATGGCTAGATTTGCATGATATTTCATCATGCCCCGTTGATGCAAAGTTAGACACACCCAATGACGACCTGAACTTGCTAAACGTTGGAATGTTCAAGGCTTTCGTTAGTCCATCGTCAACTTGATCACCAATTGGGCAATATTGCACAATAATCAAATCCTTCGATAATAGTGTCGTGAATGAAATGATGGTGCAATCCAACATGTTTTGTTCTCCCATGGAACACTAGGTTCTTTGTCATTGAAATGTAGCATTGTTAGCACAATATAGTTATGTTGGCTTCTCTTGCTTTTGGAGCAAATCTTCTAAGACATTTTGCATCCATATAGCTTGACACGAAGCTGATGATGTAGTGAAATACTCAGCTTTTGTCGACGACAATGCTGTGCTTTCTTGCTTCTTTGAACTCCATGAAACAACACTAGAACCGAGGCTAAAAACAAAGCCACTTGTACTTCTTCGATCAACAACAAAAATTACCGAATCATTGTCAATATAACCAGATAGATTAAAATTAGGGACTAGTTTATACCATATTTTGTAGTTGCTTGTTTTTCAGACGTAATGAAGAATATGCTTGGCCACTTCAAGATAATGCACTAATAGACTATGCATAAATCTTGAAATCAAATTGATAGGAAATATTATATTTGGATGGGTATGAGTTAAGTACATTAAATCACCAATCAAACTTCTAAATATCTTCTCATTAGCCTCGACAGTACCATCATTCAGAGATAGCTTCTCACTTGTGTTCCTCGAGTTGAAGAGACCTTGTACTTTTGCATACGAAACTTCTCGAGCAAATTTAAAGCATATTTTTCTTGAGACACAAAGGTACCGTCATTACTTTGAATAACTTGTAAACTAAGAAAGTAGTGCAACAATCTCAAATTAGTTATATCAAATTTAAGCATCATATTGTCCTTAAATTCCTTTTGTAGAACATTTGAAGAACCAATGTAGATAATATCAACATAAACACAAGATGATATCATTACCTTTCACCTTTACATATGTGTGTGGGTTCACTTTCACTTAAGTGGAAATCATTTGGGTGAAGGTAAGAGTCAAGTCTACTATACCACGCTCTTGGTACCTATTTAAGCCCATAGGGTTCCTTAGTTGGCTTGTAGAATTTGTGTTCATTCCGATTAATAATAATCCTAGTGGTTGTTCAACATACACTTCTTCTTCCAAAGGTTCATTCAAAAAAGTATACTTAACAAATTGAAAAACTTCTCATCTCATTTGAGCTACTAATGCCAAAATCAATCTAACTGTCTCAAATCTTGCAATGGGAGAATTTTTAAAAAAAAAAATAAACACCATGTCTTGAACATATCCTTTAACAACTAACCTTGACTTGTACTTCTACACACTTCTATCAAGATAGTATTTTATTTAGTAAACCCATTTCTCACCGATGGCCTCTTTTCCATTTGGCAAATCCACAAGTTCCCAAGTCTTGTTACTTTCTATAGTAGCTATTTTCTCCTTCATAAACTTTTCTCATTCCTCTTAAACACTAGCTTCATCGTAGCTAGTTAGTTTTGCGACCATAAGTGCAAAAGCACAAGTTTTATAAATATCTTTCAAAGCACGTACCTTCCTTGGAAGGACGTCAGTATCATAATTAGGGCTTTCATTGCTAGTGCTTGGACTTCTAACAATGTTTGGGAGACTCCTTATTGGACTACATGTAGGTAATGGTGAAGAAGACATTGCTTTTTCCTCCTGCAAAGTGTCTAAATCATCTTGTACCAAAGGTAAACATTGGTCTACTTCATAAGTCCATGCCCATATACTATTTTCATCAAAAATAACATCTATATGGACGATTAGCTTCTTAATGTAAGGATTGTATAACCTATGACCCGTTGTTTCGTCACTGTACTTAACAAAGGTGCATTTCTCACTTTTCTTTTCCATTTTACTACAATCATCAGAGGTTAATAAAGCATATGAAATGGTGTCATATCATGTACTGGTTTTGTAAGGGGATGTTGAGAAGATGAATGTTGCCACAACCTTTGCCAAAAAATCATTTTCTTCTCGCTTAGCAAGCATCCAACCATCTCAACAACTATTCTGTTCTTCCTTTCATCGACCCCATTCTGCTCTAGAGTTTTCCTCACTGTCAATTGTCCACCAATGCCATTCTGCTTGCAAAACAAAACAAATTCATTAGAAAGAAATTCCCCTCCTCTATCAATTCGTAAAACCTTGATGGCATGTCCACTTTCTTTTTCCACAAAAGCTTTGAACTCCTTAAACTTTTGAAAGGCCTTTGAATTCTGAACAAGAAAAAAAAAACTCAACTCATATGAGTAAAGTCATTATTAAACAATAAAAAATGTTTACTCTTGTTAAGAGATGGTGTGTTCATTGGACCATAAACATCCACATGACCCAATTCCAAAGGTCTCTTAGCTCTCCAAGATTTTCCAACTAGAAAAGGTGTACAGTGTTGTTTTCCATACACACTTCCATCACACACCTCATCTATACAAGTAATAGAAGGCAAACCAGATAGCATCTATTTTTTATTCAACAATTTCAACCCATTAAATGTAGATGACCATTCTCAAATGTTAGAGTTGTGAATCATTCTTTGTATAAACAGTTAATGCACAATCGTCAAGGCATGATATTTTTAATGGAAACATATTTTTTGCATTCATGTGAGCCTTCGCAGCTACTGCACTAGATTTGTTTTTCGTTATTTCACATGTATCATCGTCAAAGTGACATGAATTTTCTTTTTTGAGCAACCATCCCACACTAAGCAAGTGATGTCTCAACTTGGGAATATAATAAACATCATGAACAAGTTTTTTTGTACCTGACTTGAGCTAGAGTGCAATTGTTCACTTGCCTTCATTTTGTACATACATGTCATCTCCAAGTCATACCTCTGATTTTATAGAGTGGTCCATTGTACGAAAGAGACTCTTTTCTCCTATCATGTAGTTGCTATAACCACTATCAAGAAACCAGACACAATGCTGTAGTGGACATATCGTTATAACCATCTCTGTGTAAAAAACGAAACCATGCGCTCCCGTGATGCCCCTAGCTCCAAAAAACGAAACCCTAGCCGCTCGAAAGCTCTGCTCCGCCGTGCCACCGCCTTCGACTGGGAGGCCTTTAAGGCCAGCCTTGAGAAGGAGGAGGAGGTCCCTACTCCTGCTGCCTTGATTCGCATCTCGCATCGCAGATCTCGGAGATCTCACCCTGCGGCGGGCTCTGCCCCTTCTCCTCCTACTCCGACTCGCATCTCGCGTCGCAGTTCTCGAGGATTTCATCCTGCTGCGGGCTCTGCCCCTTCCCTTGTGACCGAGGAGAGGCCCCGGGCGACGCGGGTTGATCTTTTTGGCACACGGACTCATAGATTGGGGAAGATGATCCTCCCTTCCTCGTAGGTATGCGATCCTGTGGTGCTTGCCCCCCCTCTGCCTCTCCTATCGTTGGTCATCTTCCATCGGTGGCAGACAACCTCCTCCTTTTGGATCCCAGCTTCCAGCTAGGGTTCCCCAGGTGAAAAAACCCATTCTGGGGTGGCCTAGATCTCTTTTTGGGCCCTTACGGCTCATTAGCCGGGTGGGTGTACGATAGCTCATCGTCCTCCATCCCCTGCGTTGTTAGGCTAGATTTATCTGTGGATTGTTTTATGCATGTTAAATCCTTACATTTTAGTGGGATTTCGGTTTTGAATACCTACCATTTTAGCTTCGATTTGGCACCTCTTTTGCTTGATCGGAGAAATCTCCCGTTCTCTGTCAAGTTCTTTGAGAGATCTGGCTCTTGGGATCTCGGCCTAGCTCTCCCTGTGGAGTCTCCGACTTCGCAGTGGCGCCTCTCCGGTGATGGCGTGGCTTGCTCCTCGGCGGAGGTCGCTGTCGGTTTCCCGGATCAGGAGTGTTTCCCGTTTTTCTCATCTCTTTCTGACCCAATAGTACCAACTGAATCGCCATCCGGCGGGTTGCCGCCAGTGGGTGGCTGGAAAGCTCTTCCTAACGCCTCCTTCACGGCGTCGGACGGACTGCGATCTGCAGTCCCTGTCAGAACCGCTGACACTGCAGAGGTTGTGTCGTGTTGCGTGTGGAACTATTCCTCCTTTTGCGTTTCCGTTCCTTCGCGGGAATATCGTAAGCCCCATGTTAACCTGGACCTACTCCCAGACCTTTCTTGGGGGGGCGTCGTTTCTGATGTTTCCCGCGAGAATGGTGATCCTGACGTGGTGTTCGAGTCCCGAGTCGCGCAGTCCTTACCCACGACGCTTTGGCTCTTGAGAGCTTTTCTGACAACTCGCATTTATTACGCAGCCCACACGTCTCTCTTGACGACTGCTTGTCGTTTCAAGTCTCTGACTGCACGTCATATTTGCCTCGGGCTCTCCCCGACTCCGACTCGGAGTTCTGCACACCCATTGAGCACCGTGTTGAGGTTGATCCTTCCAACTACGGCTCGGGTTATGAGTGTTTTTATGGTAATTGCAATTTATTACGCCGCTTACCTGTCAATCACGACGCCTGTGAGACATTTCTGAGCATAGTCTGCACGTCTTCCTCGACCCCCTTCTTTGACGGTTCTGGTTTGACAGCTGCACGATCTTCTGGTGCCGAGATATTCTCTGATATTCTGGATCCTTGTAACATTTCTACTACTTTTGGTTCTCGTTTTGCTCCTCTTGCATCCACCCTTGACCAGAGGAGTGAAGAGCCTCCCCCCTTTGCTACGCCCGCGGATTGGACTACGGTGTATCGTCGGAAGCCCCGTTCCTCTTTGGTAAGCTTCTGTCATGCCTCTGGCCGTTGCTTTAGTTGTGGCCTGCTAGGCCACATCAAAAGCAACTGTAAATACTCGGGTTTATGCTTTCGTTGTCTTTCTCCTACTCATTCCGTGGCTATTTGTAAATTTTTCCAGAAAGAAAGATCGACTGCTCCCCCTTCCCCAAGTATGGCGGGCCTTTCCCCTCACTTCCCCACCATCATTCCTCCTTCTGAGGCCACCTGCGATCTTCTCCTCTCCCTTTCCTGTTGTGCTCTTGTATCTTCTCAATCCACTCAGCTGACCAAAGAGCTGCTCGAGCACCACATAGCTACCCACTGGCCATTGGCTTCGGGGGTTGAGGTCAAAGACTCGGCTCCTGGTAAATTTCTTCTTCGATTCCCCTCTCCCAAGATAAAGATCGATACCCTAAACCTTTACGATTCCTCATTGCAAACTATCTCGGCTGCTTACACCCATTGGACTCCTCAGTCCAACGTAGTCTTCACCCTTAGAGAGGAGGGAGTTTGGGTTAGATTAGAGGGTATTCCACACCACCTATGGAATGTTGATGTTTTTAAATGTATGGTAGCTGACTTCGCTGACCTCTTGGAAGTAGACCTCTCTGTTGAACGAGCAAAACAGCAGAGTTTTGCTCGTTGTCGGATTTTATTGCACCACGGGAAGGAACTACCCGATACTCGCTTCTATGCGTTCGGCCGTATAGTTTATCCTATTAAGTTCATACCCAGCTGGAACATTTGCGGCCCCTCCCCCCTCCCAACACACTCCTACAGCCTAGTCTTCTCGACCTTCCCCTGTCACTCATCAGAGGGCTCCCCCTCCTAATAGAAAATCTTTCAAAGCTGCCAAGGGTTGGCGTGGGAATAGATCTGGGAAAGCTTCTAGACCAGGGATAAACGTCTGGGCTAGGTCCTCTTCTCTTCCACATTCAAGTGACCCTCTACCTGCTTCTGCGGGTATCCTCCCCACCCCACCTGTCTCGGAAGGCTGGTATAAAGCTTCCCCTTCTCCTTCAACCTCTGAAGGTCGGAATAAAACTTCCCCCACCCCTGCCTTGGAAGGATGGTATAAAGCCTCTTCCTCCCTATCTTCCAAGCGAGATTGCTCCCTGGGTTGCGATACTGATGCAACCCTTGATGAATCCAATTTCGTCCAGGCAGAAATTCGCTCCAGGAATCTCTTAGTGGGGAAGTTTAAGAAGCTGCTTGCCTTGTATGATTGTATGGGGAAGGAAGTCTCGGCTGAGAAATCTACTGAGCCGCTCCCTGTTCATCCTGATACCCCGATTCATGCCCCAGGTACTGCTGTGAACTCCTCTGATTATATTCCCCATAATATTAGTCCTGCTAATCTTGATGCTTTGCCTCCCATCCTCTCTGGCACTGATTTATGTTCGACTAATATGCATGATGAGGAATTAGATCCCTTGACTTAGGACTCATACCAGCACTTTCAAAATTTTTGTGGGAAAATTGGTATTTCCCTTTGCACCAACATAGAGGTACATAACTTCTTTTCTAAAGTAAGGCTCGACCAAGGGAAATTACCTATTTCCCTGAGGGATCAGAGCTACTCCAGCGAGAGGATCCCTCCCTCTCGGTCTTATAACACGTGTTAATGATTATTGCAGCATGGAATATTATGGGTTTAGGGTCTTGCTCCAAATCTCATGCTGTTCGCAATCTTGTTAGATTGCAGAAATGCGACATACTCATTATCACTGAGACTAAGAAAGACGAATTTTCCCCGACCTTACTCAGAGCTTTAGGTGGTAAGAAAATTACTTCATGGTCATTCCTTGCTTCTTCTGGTGCCTCTAGCGGCATTCTGATTGGTTGGGACGCCAAAAAGCTAAGTCTTAAGTCACACCTATTGGGCCTTTACTGTCTTTCCTTACAGTTACTGTCACTCGAGGACAATTTCGAGTGGTGGCTCACTGGGGCCTATGGCCCGTGTGTTCCCAGCCTTAAGTTAGATTTTATCGAGGAATTACGAGGACTTAGTCAAGTTGTTAATGACAACTGGGTCATAGGCGGAGACTTTAATTTGATCAGATACTCTCATGAACACTCCTCTCGTCCTAGAGTTTCTACTTCTATGACAAGGTTTAATGACTTCATCGATGGTAATAACTTGGTGGATCTTTCCCCTATCAACTACTCCTACACTTGGACTAACTTCCAGGTTGACCCTACGATGGTCAAACTTGATCGCTTCCTTGCCTCCACCTCCTGGCTGGCTAAACACCCTAACTCATTCTGTTCTGAGAAGGCCAGAGTTGTTTCTGACCATGTCCCTATCATTCTGAATACGGTAAAACAATATTGGGGTCCGACCCCATTCAAGTTTTACAGATCCTGGCTCCTCTTTGAAGGATGTCATTTGTTTATTCAGGAATGCTGGTTGAAATCGAGGGACCTTTCTTATACATCTAATCCACTGGCTAGATTCACTTATAGATTGAAACACTTAAAGAAAAGCTTAAAGAGTTGGATTCACCTGATTAGAATAAAAAGAGAACAGTTATTATGTGACATTGAAGCACGTATTCTGGATATAGATTGCTTAGCAGAGTATACTATCCTTAATGAAGAAACTTTGAGAGAGAAACAAGCTCTGTGGGATAAGCACTTTGAATTTCTGAAAGAAAAAGAGATTTTTTGGAAGCAAAAATCCAGAATCCAATGGCTGAAAGAGGGAGACTCTAACTCTGCCTTCTTTCATAATGCTGTTAATTCGCATAGACGGAACAACACTGTAACACCTGTAAAATTTATTTTGTAATTATTTACATTTTATGAATTTTATTTCCTGGACAGGTGTTACTATTCCGAGGCCCGTTGTGTGGTTTTGTGCTTTTGGGCTTGGGCCTCTTGGGCTGGCTTCTTTTTGCGTGTTCCTGTGCGTGGTTTGGCTCTGTGCTTGTGGGGCCCGCTTGCGTGTGGGCTGGCAGTTGGCCTCACTGGTGGTTGAGGCTGGCAGTTGGCCTCGTTGGTGGTGGCTGGCGGTTGGTTGCTGTGTGGTGTGCCGGTGGTTGAGACGCGCTGGT
>JAMKQA010006421.1:0-11951 GCA_024699735.1 Posidonia australis | reverse complement strand
TCCGAGGAACGAATCCTGGAGTCTTTTGATATTGTTATTTTCCTATCCACGGTTCGTTCTGAGGAATGAATCCTGGTGTCTTTTGCTATTGTGATTTCCCGATCCACGGTTCGTTCCGAGGAATGAATCCTGGTGTCTTTTGATATTGTGATTTTCCTATCCACGGTTCGTTCCGCAGAACGAATCCTGGTACTTTTGCTAATGTGATTTTCCTATCCACGGTTCGTTCCGTGGAACGAATCCTAGTGTCTTTTGATATTGCGATTATCCGGTCCATGTTTCTTTCCGAGGAACAAATCCTGGTGAGATTTTCCTACCCACGGTTCGTTCCGAGGAACGAATCCTGGTGTCTTCTGATTTTCCTTTCCACGGTTTGTTCCGTGGAATGAATCCGGGTGTCATTTGATATTGTGATTTTCCTATCCACGGTTCGTTCCGAGGAACGAATCCTAGTGTGATTTTCCTATCCACGGTTCGTTTCGAGGAACGAATCCTGGTGTCGTTTGATATTGTGATTTTCCTATCCACGGTTCGTTCCGAGGAACGAATCCTGGTGACTTTTGCAGTTGTGATTTTCGTATCCACTATTCGTTCCGAGGAACGAATCCTGGTGTCTTTCGCTATTGCGATTTTCCTATCCACGGTTCGTTCCGAGGAACGAATCCTGGTGTGATTTTCTTATCAATGGTTCGTTCCGAGGAACGGAACTTGGTGCCTTTTGATATTGTGATTTTCCTATCCACGGTTCGTTTCGAGGAACGAATCCAGGTGTCTTTTGCTATTGTGATTTTCCTTTCCACGGTTCGTTCCGAGGAGCAAATCCAGGTGTCTTTTGCTGTTGTGATTTTCCTATCCACGGTTCGTTCCGAGGAACGAATCCTGGTGTCTTCTGATTTTCCTATCCACGGTTCGTTCCAAGGAATGAATCGTGGTGTCTTCTGATTTTCGAATCCACGGTTCGTTCCGAGGAACGAATCCTGGTGTGTTTTGCTATTGCGGTTTTCCTATCAACGGTTCGTTCCGAGGAACAAATCCTGGTGTGATTTTCCTATCATCGGTTCGTTCCGAGGAGGGAATCCTGGTGCCGTTTGATATTGTGATTTTCCTATCCACGGTTCGTTCCGAGAAACGAATCCAGGTCTCTTTTGCTATTGATATTTTCCTATCCACGGTTTGTTCCGAGAAGCGAATCCTGGTGTCTTTTGCTATTGTGATTTTCCTATCCACAGTTCGTTCCGAGGAACGTATCCTGGTGTCTTCTGATTTTCCTATCCACGTTTCGTTCCAAGGAACGAATCCTGGTGTCTTCTGATTTTCCTATCCACGGTTCGTTCCGAGGAGCGAATCAGGGTGACTTTTGCTGTTGTGATTTTCCAGTCCCCGGTTCATTCCGAGGAACGAATCCTGGAGTCTTCTGATTTTCCTATCCACGGTTCGTTCCAAGGAACGAATCCTGGTGTCTTCTGATTTTCCTAACCACGGTTTGTTCTGAGGATTGAATCCTGGTGTCTTTTGATATTGTTATTTTCCTATCCACGGTTCGTTCTGAGGATTGAATCCTGGTGTCATTTGCTATTGTGATTTCCCTATCCACGGTTCGTTCCGAGGAATGAATCCTGGTGTCTTTTGATATTGTGATTTTCCTATCCACGGTTCGTTCCACGGAACGAATCCTGGTGACTTTAGCTTTTGTGATTTTTCTATCCACGGTTTGTTCCGAGGAACGAATCCTGCTGTCTTTTGATATTGTAATTTTCCTATCCACGACTCGTTTTGAGGAATGAATCCTGGTGTCTTCTGATTTTCCCATCCAAGGTTCGTTCCGAGGAACGAATCCTGGTGTCATTTGATATTGTGATTTTCCTATCCACGGTTCATTCCGAGGAACGAATCATGGTGTGTATTGATATTGTGATTTTCCTTTCCGCGGTTCGTTCCGAGGTGCGAATCCTGGTGTCTTTTGATAATGTGATTTTCCTATCCACGGTTCGTTCCGAGGAACGAATCCTGGTGTCTTTTGCTATTGTGATTTTCCTATCCTCGGTTCGTTCCGAGGAACGAATCCTGGTGTCCTTTGATATTGTGATTTTCCTATCCGTGGCTCGTTCCGAGCAACGAATCCTGGTGTGATTTTCCCATCCACGGTTCGTTCCGAGGAACGAATCCTTGTGTCTTCTTATTATCCAATCCACGGTTCGTTCCGAGTATTGAATCCTAGTGTCTTTTGATATTGTGATTTTCCTATCCACGGTTCGTTCAGAGGAACGAATCCGGGTGACTTTTGATATTGTGAATTTCCAATCCATGGTTCGTTCTGAGAAACGAATCCGGGTGTCTTTTGATATTGTGATTTTCCAATCCACGGTTCGTTCAGAGGAACGAATCCGGGTGACTTTTGATATTGTGATTTTCCAATCCATGGTTCGTTCCGAGGAACGACTCCGGGTGTCTTTTGATTTTGTGATTTTCCAATCCATGGTTCGTTCTGAAGAACGAATCCTGGTGTGATTTTCCTATCTATGGTTCTTTCCGAGGAACGAATCCTGGTGTCTTCTAATTTTCCTATCCATGGTTCGTTCTGAGGAATGAATCCTGGTGTCTTTTGATAGTGTGATTTTCCTATCCACGGTTCGTTCCGAGGAGTGAATCCTGATGTCTTTTGATTTTGTGATTTTCCTATTCACGGTTTGTGCCGAGGAGCGAATCCTAGTGCCATTTGATTTTCCTATCCACGGTTCGTTCCAAGGAACGAATCCTGGTGTCGTCTGATTTTCCTATCCACGGTTCCTTCTGAGGACCAAATCCATATGTGTTTTGATATTGTGATTTTTGTATCCATGGTTCGTTCCGAGGAACGAATCCTGGTGTCTTTTGATATTGTGATTTTCCTATCCACTGTTTGTTCCGAGGAGCGAATCCGGGTGTCTTTTGATATTGTGATTTTCCTATCCACGGTTTGTTCCGAGGAGCGAATCCTGGTGTCTTTTACTGTTGTGATTTTCCTATCCACGGTTCGTTCCGAGGAACGAATCCAGGTGTCTTCGGATTTTCCTATCCACGGTTCGTTACTTGGAACGATGCCTGGTGTCTTCTGATTTTCCTATCCACGGTTCGTTCCGAGGAGCGAGTCCTGGTGTCTTTTAAAAATGAGATTTTCCTATCCATGGTTCGTTCCGAGGAACGAATCCTGGTTTCTTTTGTTATTGTGATTTTCCAATCCACGGTTCGTTCCGAGCAGCGAATCCTGGTGTCTTTTGATATTGTGATTTTCCTATCCATGGTTCGTTCCGAGGAACGAATCCTTTTCTCTTTTTGCAATTGTGATTTTCCGATTCACGGTTCGTTCCGAGGAACGAATCCTGGTGTCTTCAGATTTTCCTATCCACGGTTTGTTCCGAGGAATGCATCGTAGTGACTTTTGATATTATGATTTTCCGATCCGTGGTTCGTTCCGAGGAACGAATCCTGGAGTGATTTTCCTTTCCACAGTTATTTCTGAGGAACGAATCCTGGTGTCTTCTGATTTTCCTATCCACGGTTCGTTCCTAGGAATGAATCTGGGTGTCTTTTGATATTGTGATTTTCCAATCCACGGTTCGTTTCGTGGAACATATCCTGGTGTCCTTTGCTATTGTGATTTTCCGATCCACGGTTCGTTCCGAGGAACGAATCCGGGTGTCTTTTGATATAGTGATTTTCCTATCCATGGTTCGTTCCGAGGAGGAAATCCAGGTGTGATTTTCCAATCCACGGTTCGTATCGAGGAACGAATCCTAGTGTCTTTTGATATTTCTGATTTTTCCTTTACACGGTTCGTTCCAAGGAACGAAGCCTGGTGTCTTTTGCTATTGTGATTTTCCTATACACGGTTCGATCCGTGGAACGAATCCTGGTGTGATTTTCCTATCCAAGGTTCGTTCTGAGGAACGAATCCTGGTGTCTTTTGCTATTGTGATTTTCCAATCCACGGTTCGTTCCATGGAACGAATCCTGGTGTCTTTCGCTATTGTGATTTTCCTATCAATGGTTCGATTCGAGGAACGAATCCTGGTGTGATTTTCCTATCCACGGTTCGTTCCGAGGAACGAATCCTGGTGTCTTTTGATATTGTGATTTTCCTATCCACGGTTCGTTCTGAGGAATGAATACTGGTGTCATTTGCTATTGTGATTTCCCTATCCACGGTTCGTTCCGAGGGATGAATCCTGGTGTCTTTTGATATTGTGATTTTCCAATCCACGGTTCGTTCCGTGGAACGAATCCTGGTGTCTTTTGCTATTGTGATTTTCCTTTCCACGGTTCGTTCCGAGGAACGAATCCTGATGTCTTTTGATATTGTGATTTTCCTATCCACGGTTCGTTCCGAGGAATGAATCCTGGTGTCTTCTGATTTTCCCATCCAAGGTTCGTTCCTAGGAACGAATCCTGGTGTCATTTGAAATTGAGATTTTCCTATCCACGGTTCGTTCCGCGGAACAAATCCTGGTGTCTTCTGATTTTCCTATCCACGGTTCGTTCCGAGGAGCGAATCCTGCTGTCTTTTGATATTGTGATTTTCCTATCCACTGTTCGTTCCGAGGAATGAATCCTGGTGTCTTCTAATTTTCCCATCCAAGGGTCGTTCCGAGGAACAAATCCTGGTGTCATTTGATATTGTGATTTTCCTATCCACGGTTCGTTCCGAGGAACGAATCCATCTGTGTTTGGATAGTGTGATTTTCCTATCCACGGTTTGTTCCGAGGAACGAATCCTGGTGTCCATTGATATTGTGATTTTCTTATCCATGGCTCGTTCCGAACAACAAATCCTGGTGTGATTTTCCCATCCACGGTTCGTTCCAAGGAACGAATCCTGGTGTCTTCTGATTTTCCAATCCATGGTTCGTTCCGAGTAATGAATCCAGGTGTCTTTTGATATTGTGATTTTCCTATCCACTGTTTGTTCCGAGGAACGAATCCGGGTGTGTTTTGATATTGTGATTTTCCTATCCATGGTTCGTTCCGAGGAACGAATCCTAGTGTGATTTTCCTATCTACGGTTCGTTCCGAGGAACGAATCCTGGTGTCTTCTGATTTTCCTATCCACGGTTCGTTCCGTGGAACGAATCCGGGTCTCTTTTGATATTGTGATTTTCCGATCCATGGTTCGTTCCGAGGAACGAATCCTGGTGTCTTTTGATTTTCCTATCCACGGTTCATTCCGAGGAGCGAGTCCTGATGTCTATTGATATTGTGATTTTCCTATCCAAGGTTCGTTCCGAGGAACGAATCCTGGTGCCTTTTGCAATTGTGATTTTCCTATCCACGGTTCGTTCCGAGGAATGAATCCTAGTGTCTTTTGATATTGTGATTTTCCTATTCGTGGTTTGTTTCGAGCAACGAATCCTGTTGTGATTTTCCTATCCACGGTTCGTTCTGAGGAACGAATCCTGGTGTCTTTTGCTATTGTAATTTTCCTATCCACGGTTCGTCCCGAGGAACGAATCCTGGGGTCTTTTGCTTTTGTTATTTTCCTATCCACGGTTCGTTCCGAGGAATGAATCCTGGTGTCTTCTGATATTGTGATTTTCCTATCCATGGTTCGTTCTGAGGAACGAATCCTGGTGTGATTTTCCGATGCTGGGTTCGTTCCGAGGAACGAATACTGGTGTCTTCTGATTTTCCTATCGATGGTTCGTTCCGAGGAATGAATCCTAGTGTCGTTTGATATTGTGATTTTCCTATCCACGGTTCGTTCCGTGGAACGAATCCTAGAGTCTTTTGATATTGCGATTATCCGGTCCATGGTTCGTTCTGAGGAACAAATCCTGGTGTGATTTTCCTACACACGTTTCGTTCCAAGGAACGAATCCTCGTGTCTTCTGATTTTCCTATCCACGGTTTGTTCCGAGGAATGAATCCGGGTATCATTTGATATTGTGATTTTTCGATCCACGGTTCGTTCCGAGGATCGAATACTGGTGTCTTTTGATATTTCTGATTTTTCCTATCCACGGTTCGTTCCGAGGAACGAATCCTGGTGTGATTTTCCTATCTATGGTTCTTTCCGAGGAACGAATACTAGTGACTTCAGATTTTCCTATCCACGGTTCGTTCCGAGGAACGAATCCGGGTGTCTTTTGATATTGTGATTTTCCGATCCATGGTTCGTTCCGAGGAACGAATCCTGGTGTCTTCTGATTTTCCTATCCACGGTTCGTTCCGAGGAGCGAATCCTGATATCTTTTGATATTGTGATTTTCCAATCCAAGGTTCGTTCCGAGGAATGAATCCTGGTGTCTTTTGATATTGTGATTTTCCTATTCACGGTTTGTGCCGAGGTGCGAATCCTAGTGCCTTCTGATTTTCCTATCCACGGTTCGTTCCAAGGAACGAATCCTGGTGTCGTCTGATTTTCCTATCCCCGGTTCGTTCCGAGGAACAAATCTATGTGTCTTTTGATATTGTGATTTTTGTATCCATGGTTCGTTCCGAGGAACGTATCCTGGTGTCTTTTGATATTGTGATTTTCCTATCCACGAATTGTTCCGAGGAGCGAATCCTGGTGTCTTTAGATATTGTGATTTTCCTATCCACGGTTTGTTCCGAGGAGCAAATCATGGTGTCTTTTGCTGTTGTGATTTTCCTATCCACTGTTCGTTCCGAGGAACGAATCCTGGTGTCTTCAGATTTTCCTATCCACGGTTCGTTACTGGGAACGATGCCTGGTGTCTTCTGATTTTCCTATCCACGGTTCGTTCGGAGGAGTGAGTCCTGGTGTCTTTTGAAAATGTTATTTTCCTATCCGCGGTTCGTTCCGAGGAGCGAATCCTGATGTCTATTGATATTGTGATTTTCTTATCCATGGTTCGTTCCGAGGAACGAATCCTGGTGCCTTTTGCAATTGTGATTTTCCTATCCACGGTTCGTTCCGAGGAATGAATCCTGGTGTCTTTTGATATTGTGATTTTCCTATCCGTGGTTTGTTTCGAGCAACGAATCCTGGTGTGATTTTCCTATCCTCGGTTCGTTCCGAGGAACGAATCCAGGTGTCTTTTGCTATTGTAATTTTCCTATCCACGGTTCGTCCCGAGGAACGAATCCTGGGGTATTTTGCTTTTGTTATTTTCCTATCCACGGTTCGTTCCGAGGAACGAATCCTGGTGTCTTTTGCTATTGTGATTTTCCGATCCACGGTTCGTTCCGAGGAACGAATACTGGTGTCTTTTGATATTTCTGATTTTTCCTATCCACGGTTCGTTCCGAGTAACGAATCCTGGTGTGATATTCCTATCTACGGTTCTTTCCGAGGAACGAATCCTGGTGTGATATTCCTATCTACGGTTCTTTCCGAGGAACGAATCCTGGTGTCTTCTGAATTTCCTATCCACGGTTCGTTCCGAGGTACGAATCCGGGTGTCTTTTGATATTGTGATTTTCCGATCAATGGTTCGTTCCGAGGAACGAATCCTGGTGTCGTCAGATTTTCCTATCCACGGTTCGTTCCGAGGAGCGAATCCTGATGTCTTTTGATATTGTGATTTTCCAATCCATGGTTCGTTCCAAGGAACGAATCCATGTGTCTTTTGATATTGTTATTTTCCTATTCACGGTTTGCGCCGAGGAGTGAATCCTGGTGTCTTTTGATATTTTGATTTTCCTATCCACGGTTTGTTCCGAGGAACGAATCCTAGTGTCTTCAGATTTTCCTATCCACGGTTGGTTACTTGGAACGATGCCTGGTGTCTTCAGATTTTCCTATCCATGGTTCGTTTGGAGGAGCGAGTCCTGGTGTCTTTTGAAAATGAAATTTTCCTATCCACGGTTCGTTCCGAGGAACGAATCCTGGTTTCTTTTGATATTATGATTTTCCAATCCACGGTTCGTTCCGCGCAGCGAATCCTGGTGTCTTTTGATAATGTGATTTTCCTATCCATGGTTCGTTCCGAGGAACGAATCCTTTTGCCTTTTGCAATTGTTATTTTCCGATCCACGGTTCATTTCGAGGAACGAATCCTGGTGTCTTCTGATTTTCCTATCCACGGTTCGTTCCGAGGAATGAATCCTAGTGACTTTTGATATTATGATTTTCCGATCCATGGTTCGTTCCGAGGAACGAATACTGGTGTTATTTTCCTATCCACAATTATTTTCGAGGAACGAATCCTGGTGTCTTCTGATTTTCCTATCCACAGTTCCTTCCAAGGAATGTATCCGGGTGTCTTTTGATATTGTGATTTTCCTATCCACGGTTCGTTTCGTGGAACAAATCCTGGTGTCTTTTGCTATTGTGATTTTCCGATCCATGGTTCGTTCCGAGGAACGATTCCAGGTGTCGTTTGATATTGTGATTTTCCTATCCATGGTTCGTTCCGAGGAACGAATCCTGGTGTGATTTTCCAATCCACAGTTCGTTCCGAGGAACGAATCCTAGTGTCTTTTGATATTTCTGATTTTTCCTATGCACGGTTCGTTCCGAGGAACGAATCCTGGTGTCTTATGCTATTGTGATTTTCCTATACACGGTTCGTTCCGTGGAACGAATCCTGGTGTGATTTTCCTATCCAACGTTCGTTACGAGGAATGAATCCTGGTGTCTTTTGCTATTGAGATTTTCCAATCCACGGTTCGTTCCAAGGAATGAATCCTGGTGACTTTTGCTATTGTGATTTTCCTATCAACGGTTCGATTCGAGGAACGAATCCTGGTGTGATTTTCCTATCCACGGTTCGTTCCGAGGAACAAATCCTGGTGTCTTTTGATATTGTGATTTTCCTATCCACAGTTCATTCTGTGGAATGAAAACTGGTGTCTTTTGCTATTGTGATTTCCCTATCCACGGTTCGTTCCGAGGAACGAATCCTGCTGTGTTTTGATATTGTGATTTACCTATCCACGGTTCGTTCCGCGGAACGAATCCTGGTGTCTTTTGCTATTGTGATTTTCCTATCCACGGTTCGTTCCGAGGAACGAATCCAGGTGTCTTTTGCTATTGTGATTTTCCTATCCACGGTTCGTCCCAAGGAACGAATCCTGGGGTCTTTTGCATTTGTTATTTTCCGATCCACGGTTCGTTCTGAGAAATGAATCCTGGTGTCATCTGATGTTGTGAATTTCCTATCCATGGTTCGTTCCGAGGAACGAATCCTGGTGTGATTTTCCTACCCAAGGTTCGTTCCGAGGAACGAATCCTGGTGTCTTCTGAATTTCCTATCCACGGTTTGTTCCGAGGTATGAATCCTGGTGTCATTTGATATTGTGATTTTCCAATCCACGGTTCCTTCCGAGGAATGAATCCTAGTGTCTTTTGCTATTGTGATTTTCCGATCCACGGTTCGTTCCGAGGAACGAATACTGGTGTCTTTTGATAATGTGATTTTCCTATCCATTGTTCGTTCCGAGGAACGTATCCTGGTGTGATTTTCCTATCCACGGATCGTTCCAAGGAACGAATCCTGGTGTCTTTTGATATTTCTTATTTTTCCTATCCACGTTCATTCCGAGGAAGGAATCCTGGTGTCTTTTGCTAGTGTTATTTTCCTATCCGTGGTTCGTCTTGAGGAACGAATCCGAGTGTGATTTTCCTATCCACAGTTCGTTCCGAGGAACGAATCCTGGTGTCTTTTGCTGTTGTGATTTTCCTATCCATGGTTCGTTCCGAGGAACGAATCCTGGTGTCTTTTGTTGTTGTGATCATCGTATCCACAGTTCGTTCCGTGGAACGAATCCTGGTGTCTTTTGCTATTGCGATTTTCCTATCCACGGTTCGTTCTGCGGAACGAATCCTAGTGTGATTTTCCTATCAACGGGTCGTTCCGAGGAACGAATCCTGCTGCCTTTTGATATTGTGATTTTCCTATCCACGGTTCGTTTCGAGGAACGAATCGTGGTGTCTTTTGCTGTTGTGATTTTCCTATCCTCGGTTCGTTCCGAGGAGCGAATCCTGGTGTCTTTTGCAGTTGTGATTTTCCTATCCTCGGTTCGTTCCGAGGAACGTATCCTGGTGTCTTCTGATTTTCCTATCATCGGTTCGTTCCGTGGAACGTATCCTGGTGTCTTCTGATTTTCCTATCCACGATTCGTTCCGAGGAACGAATCCTGGTGTCTTTTGATATTGTGATTTTCCTATCCACGGTTTGTTCCGAGGAGTGAATCCTGGTGTCTTCTGATTTTCCCATCCACGGTTCGTTCCAAGGAACGAATCATGCTGTCTTCTGATTTTCCTAACCACGGTTCGTTCCGAGGAACGTATCCGGGTGTCTTTTGATATTGTGATTTTCCTATCCATGGTTCATTCCGAGGAATGAATCTTGGAGTGATTTTCCTACCCACAGTTCGTTCCGAGGAACGATCCTTGGTGTCTTCTGATTTTCCTATCCACGGCTCGTTCCGAGGAACGAATCCGGGTGTCTTTTGATATTGTGAGTTTCCGATCCATGTTTCGTTCCGAGGAACGAATCCTGTTGTCTTCTGATTTTCCTATCCACGGTTCGTTCCGAGGAGCGACTCCTGGTGTCTTTTGATATTGTGATATTCCTATCCACGGTTCGTTCCGAGGAACGAATTCAGGTGCCTTTTGCTATTGTGATTTTCCTATCCATGGTACGTTTCGAGGATGGAATCCTGGTGTGTTTTGATATTGTGATTTTCCTATCCATGGTTCGTTCCAAGGAACGAATCCTGGTGTGATTTTCCAATCCACGGCTCGTTTCGAGGAACGAATCCAGGTGTCTTTTGCGATTGTGATTTTCCTATCCATGGTTCGCGCCGAGGAACGAATCCTGGTGTCTTTTGCCTTTGTGATTTTCCGATCCACGGTTCGTTCCGTGGACAGAATCCTGGTGTCTTCTGATATTGTGATTTTCCTATGCATGGTTCGTTCAGAGGAACGAATCCTTGTGTGATTTTCCTATGCACGATTCGTTCTGAGGAACGAATCCTGGTGTCTTCTGATTTTCCTATCCTCGGTTCGTTCCGAGGAATGAATCCTGGTGTCTTTTGATATTGTGATTTCCTATCCACGGTTCGTTCCGTGGAACGAATCCTTGTGTCTTTTGATATTGCGATTTTCCGATCCATGGTCCGTTCCGAGGAACAAATCCTGGTGTGATTTTCCTAGCCACGGTTCGTTCCGAGGAACGAATCCTGGTGTCTTCTGATTTTCCTATCCACGATTTGCTCCGAGGAATGAATCCTGGTGTCTTTTGATATTGTGATTTTCCTATCCAAGGTTCGTTTCGAGGAACGAATCCTGTTGTCTTCTGATTTTCCTTTCCACGGTTCGTTCCACGGAACGAATCCTAGTGTCTTCTGATTTTCCTATCCATGGTTCGTTCCGAGGAACGATTCCTGCTCTCTTTTGATATCGTGATTTTCCTATCCACGGTTTGTTCCGAGGAGCGAATCCTGGTGTCTTCTGATTTTCCCATCCACGATTCGTTCCAATGAACGAATCCTGGTGTCTTCTGATTTTTCCTATCCACGGTTCGTTTCGTGGAACAAATCCAGGTGTCTTTTGATATTGAGATTTTCCTATCCACGGTTCGTTCCGAGGAACGGATCCTGGAGTCTCTTGCTATAGTGATTTTCCTATCCACGGTTCGTTCCGGGGAACGAATCCTGGAGACTTTTGATATTGTGATTTTCCAATCCATGGTTCGTTCCGAGGAACGAATCCTGGAGTGATTTTCCTATCCACGGTTCGTTCTGAGGAGCAAATCCTGGTGTCTTTTGCTATTGAGATTTGCCTATACACGCTTCCTTCCGAGGATCGAATCCTGGTGTCTTCTGCTATTGTGATTTTCCGATCCACGGTTCGTTCCGAGGAACGAATCCAGGTGTAATTTGATATAGTGATTTTCCTATCCATTGTTCGTTCCGAGGAACGAATCCTTGTGTGATTTTCCTATCCACGGTTCGTTCCGAGGAACGAATCCTGATGTGATTTTCCTATCAACAGTTCGTTCCGAGGA
>JAMKQA010006420.1:0-21612 GCA_024699735.1 Posidonia australis | reverse complement strand
TGATTAATTAGGATTGTAAGTGAATTTTGGTGAATTTTGCTTATTTTGGTTTTAAATTAGGGTTTTTGCTTGAATCAAGTTTGAGTGGGTTTGTGTGGGCCTAATGGGCTTGTGTGGGCCTGTGCGGGCCTAAGTGGGGTCTGTTTGGGCCTAATGGTCTTGTGTGGACCTAATGGGCTTGCGTGGGCCTAATTGGGTCTGTTTGGGTCTAAGTGGGCCTAGGGTTCTATGGAGTTAGGGTTTAGGATTGGTGGTTGCAACCAGAGCATCTTCCAGAGAAGCCTGTCGTCGAGTGACTGCAAAATCGGGGTGTCTACACCAGTTTTTAAGTAGACTAGGTGGCGACTCCTGCTTTTTATCATTGTTTTTTTATTATTTTTGTCGTGACATTGCTGGTCCTCGCGCATTTGGCCTTTCGCGCCACGCACGAGGCTGTGGCTGGCATGGTTACACCTACAACGCCCCTAGCCTTAGGGACTAGAATCTCGGACTCTTCCAACGCCAAAAGTCTCAGGGACTCAAATCCTTGACTTTCTTAGAAAAAAGAACTCGATAACCATGACCTCAAACTCGCATCCAATCTTTTAGAGGTATCAAACACCCTTGGTTGCCAGTACAGTCCTATGGCTACGTGGCTTCTACCAAAACTATGGAAAACTCTTTTCCAAAATCATATGCATTCTTTTTAAATCATTGTAAGATTATCCATGAAATCAACATATATTTACAACATTTAACCATCAAAAGAAAACAAATCAAACACCATTTAAAATAGGGTCTGACCCAAACCTAAAACGTGGGATCAAAATGCAGGACCAACTCACTATACCAATACACAAGACTTACCCACAGTACCAATACGTGGCCAACCCTGATAAATAAGACACCAGGCAAACACAGTAACCCAAAACGATTGCTTGATTTGGGAACCATTAGCGATCTCACCACGAGTATCCATAAATTTCGCAAAATACATCAAAACGAAGACCTCAAAGTGCTCTACCATTCGGAATAAAAATTACAAGAATCCAACATACATAGCTCAAGATATTAAAATCCAAAGATAAGAAACTCAAATAGTTGTATAGTAACCACACATACGAAAAACTACTGAAAAATCGTCTAAAATTTCCATAAAATTATGAAAACTCTACCATACAATGAAAACAAGCTAGCCAATATATTTTCATCATTTGTCAAGAATAATAGATAAAAGAAAAACAAGGTAGGATGCGTTCATGCACTGGTGAGCTTTCTCTCTTCTTCCTCTTTCTCTGCTACACAGTTTCCCCCGTTGCACTCCGATTTCTCTTTCCCCTCTCTTTCTCTGTGTTTATCATACACTTCCGCTTGACGCTCGCTCATCCCTTTTATCGACATCCATGGTCGATAATTTTCCCATAAAACATGGCCATGACCATTCACAGGTATGGTATGGGTTACAACAGGAAGCGACACAAATCTTTTGCTTAAAGATTACAAGCATTACTATGTTGTTTTAGTGTTTTGTCTCTTCACCGAGTCCCACACACTCACAAGTCGTAACATGCCAAAATACTGACACAACACAGAGAATTAAGGAGAAATCACAAACACGAATGGAAAAAAATTCAAAGAAGGAGACAATCACAATTACACTTTGATTACCCAAATATACTTACAATCACACGTACTCAAGTTATAGTTCACTCAGAATACACTTAAACGAAAAATCAATTCTTGATACAAAACTTTTTTTATTTCTAGATTCTGAACTGACAAACACGCAACCAATCTGCCACTATAACACATGTAGCCTATATGTGGTTGATATACACACAGGTCCTATACAGACCTTGGATATTACATCCTATCCCCTTAAAAGAATTTCGTCTCCAAAATTCAAATCCAAGAAATCAAATGAGGATACAGTGAACATATGTCCACCTTTTGCTCTCATGTAGCCTCCTTTGACCCATGATGCCATCATTGAACTAAAACAAGTGGAATTACTTTAGTTTTGAGAATTTGTTCCTTCCAATCAAGAATCTAGATGGTATCTTCCACCATAGACAAATCCTCCTACAACTCTTCTGGTTGCATCGATATCACCTGAGAAGCATCTGCCAATTATTTCTTCAACATCAAAACATGGAATATGCTCTACACACCTAATAAATTTGGAGGTAAATCCAACTTGTAGGTAACTTCATTGACCCTTTTAAAAATTTTGTAGGGTCCAATGTAGCAAAGGCTCAGCTTTCCCCATTTATCAAACCATGTTATTCCTTTGATGGGTGACACCTTTAGAAAATTGAAGTCTCCTACTTTGAACTTCAAATGTCTCTGCCTCCTATCTGTATAAATTTTTGCCTGCTTTGTGTAGCTGCCAATCTCTTGCGAATTAACTCCACTCGGTCTGCATATTGCTACATGATCTCTATACCCAGAAATTGGCGTTCACCTACCTCGGTCTAGTAAGTGGGTGTTCTGCATAGTCTACCACACAAAGCTTTGTATAGGGCCATTCTAATACTAGAGTGATAGCAATTGTTATAAGAAAACTCGATCAATGGTAAATGATTTTCTCAACTGCCTTTCAGATCCAGAGCACAAGCCCTTAACATGTTTTCTAATGTTTGGATAGTCTTCTCGGTCTAACTATCTGTTTGACCTCCAAATGCTTCCTACAATGACCTCAAAAATCTCGTTGTGAACTGTGTGTCTCTGTTAGACACGATCAACACAGGAACCCCATGCAAACGGACGATCTCAGACACATACAATTATGCCAGCTACGATAAAGGGAGATTCACCTACATGGGTAGGAAATGCACTGACTTTTTAAACCAATCTACGATTACCTATATTGTGTCATTCTTTCTTCTAGTCTTGGGTAATCCTGTCACGAAGTCCATGGTCACGTGCTCCCATTTCCAAACTAGAATGTCTAAAGCTTACAGAGTTCCTCCTGGCTTCTGGTGCTCTGTCTTCACCATCTGATAGGTTGTACACTTGGCTATGTACTCAGTAATGTCTCTTTTCATCCTAGGCCACCAAAATTCATTTTCAGATCTGTATACATCTTTGTGCTTCCTAAATGAATTGTATATTTATACTAGTAGACTTCATCCAAATTAGACATGATCAACATAGGAACCCCATGCAAACGAACGATCTCAGACACATACAATTCTGCCAGCTACGATAAAGGGAGATTCACCTACTTGGGCAGGAAATGCACTGACGTTTTAAACCAATCTACGATTACCTATATTGTGTCATTCTTTCTTCTAGTCTTGGGTAATCCTATCATGAAGTCCATGGTCACATGCTCTCATTTCCAAACTAGAATGTCTAAAGGTTACAGAGTTCCTCTTGGTTTTTGATGCTTTGTCTTCACCATCTGACAGGTTTTACACTTGGCTATATACTCAGTAATGTCTCTTTTCATCTTAGGCCACCAAAAATTCATTTTCAGATCCTATTACATCTTTGTGCTTCCTAGATGAATTGTATATTAATTTATACTAGTAGGCTTCGTCCAAATCAGACACGATCAATACAGGAACCCCATGCAAACGGATGATCTCAGACACATATAATTTTGCCAACTACGATAATGGGAGATTCACCTACATGGGAAGGAAATGCACTGACTTTTTAAACCAATCTACGATTACCTATATTGTGTCATTCTTTCTTCTAGTCTTAGGTAATCTTGTCACAAAGTCCATGGTCATGTGCTCCCATTTCCAAACTAGAATGTCTAAAGGTTACAAAGTTTCTCCTGGCTTCTGATGCTCTATCTTCACCATCTGACAGGTTGTACACTTGGCTATATACTCAGCAATGTCTCTCTTCATCCTAAGCCACCGAAAATTCATTTTCAGATCCTTATACATCTTTGTACTTCCTAGATGAATTGTATATTTAAACTAGTAGGCTTCGTCCAATAATCTCTGCTTCACTTCCTCCACTTGAGGCACATACAAGCACAAATCGTATCTCAACCCATCATCAACACCAACAAAGAAGTGGGATGTTTCTTCTTCCTCCAACTTTTCCCAAGTTTCCTGTACAAAGTGGTTTATTTTCTGAGCAACCACAATTACTTCCACTAACCTTGGGTAGACATAAAAATTAGCCTCCCAAGCTCCAACAGGTTCTTGAGATTGCCTTCAAGGTCTACACTCAACTAGACCTTCTAACATGCACTATTCCTTAACCATTAGGCTGACCATGACATAAATACACCTACTCAGTGGATCAACAACCACATTAGCCTTTCCTAGGTAGTAGGGCAAACTAAAATCTTAGTCCTTAAGATATTTCACCCACCTTCACTATCTCGAGTTCAAATCCTTCTGAGTAAAAATATATTTCAAATTCTGATGATCAGTAAACACTTCAAACTACTCACTATACCAGTAGTAACGTCAAATCTTTAGTGCAAACACTTCTGTAGCCATCTCCAAGTTGTGTGTGGGATAATTTCTCTCATAATCCTTCAATTGGTGAGAAGCATACACTACCACCTTATCATATCGCATTAAAACACACCCCAATCTAATATCATAAGCATCACTGTACACCGTAAAACTCCCACTTCTAGAAGGTACTGTCAAGACTGGAGATGTGACCAGAAGAGCTTTCAACTTGTTGAAACTTTCCTCACAGTACCAGTCCATACAAATGAAACTTCCTTTCATGTTAACTTGGTCAGAAGTGCAGTAATCTTGAAAATTCCAAAATAAACCTCAAATAATATCCTACTAAGCCCAAAAAACTTCAGATCTCTGACACTTTCTTGGATCCAGCACAGCTGTTCACTGCTTTCACTTTAGCAGGATCCACTTTAATACCCTCTTTTGAAATGATGTGGCCAAGGAATATGACTTTTTCTAGTCAAAACTCACATTTGAAGAACTTCGCATAAAGCTGATGTCCTCTCAGCATCTCCAGTACTGTCCTCAAGTGCATTTGATGAGTTTTCACATTTAGAGAGTAGATAAACACATCATCCATAAATACTACCACAAACTGGTCTAAATAGGGCTTGAACACTCTGCTTATCAGATCCATAAATACAGTTGGGGCATTTGTCAATCCAAATGGCATGACCAAGAACTCGTAATAGCCATACCGAGTCCGAAATCCTGTCTTGTGCACATCTGATTACCGGATCTTGAGCTAGTGATAACCTGACTTCAAATCAATCTTTAAAAAGACTGCAACTCATGTACCTAGTCTAACAAATTATCTATTTTGGGCAATGGATACTTGTTCTTTACAGTTATCTGGTTTAGTATTTGATAATCTATACACAATCAGAGTGAACCATCCTTCTTCTTAACGAACAAAACATGCACACTCCATGATGACACACTTGGCCAGATAAATCCCTTGTCCATTAACTGTTGCAACTGGTTTTGAGCTTTCATAACTTAGCAGGTGAAATTCTATAAGAAGCCTTTGAAATAGAGCTTGACCATAGTACCAATTTAATCAGAAACTCAACCTCTCTGTGTGGCAACATACAAGGTAAATCCTCAAGGAAGACATTGGGGTACTCGCAAACAACTAGTATATTCTGTACCCCTAAAGTCGGCAAAGAAGACACAACAACACTGGCCAAATATTCCACACTGCCTTTTGCCAGAGAGTGGTAGACCTTTATTGTAGAGATTACTTGCTTTAGCTCACCCGGTCTTACACCTTGCACCCTGCACAAACCCTGCTCTAGGCATTCCACCAGCACCATTTCCTTGGCACAGTCAATAATTATTGAATGCTGCATCAGCCAGTCTATGCCTAATATAACATTGTACTCCTACATATCCAATACTATCAAACTAGCCTTGAAATCTATTACGTAACTTGATGTCAACTAATCACATATATCTTCATGCTAGACTGTGCTCCCCCAACAGGGTCACCACGTCAAGGTGAAAAGCCAACCTAGTTGGTCTGTCCTTAATCTCTGCCATAAATGACTTAGAGACAAAGGAGAATGAACTCCCTAACTCAAACAATACTCTAACCATTTGGTTTGCCACCAGAAAAGTACCTAAGGATAACACATATCACAACTACAAACCATAATTTTTATTAAAAGCAAGTATTGGATACACATAGCTAGTAGCTACATAAAAAGATGGAGATTTACAATATACAACTTACTATTGCTCCTTATCCTCTACAAGATCCTCTGAAGGTCCGACATCAGGAGCAAATATCGTGAACATACGTCCTCTAGTAGGTTGACGTGGTGCATCTCCTGGTTTCTTTTGAGAATCGGGATAGTTCTACTATAGATACCTAGCCTTTTCGCAATTGTAACACATCACATCACTCAAATTCTATTGTTAATGAGGACAATGTACCACCATGTGCCTGGTTTGTCCACAGGTCAAACAAGCTCTCTCGCCTTGTGAGTCACTACTAGATCCTATATAGCTGAATCCAACACTACCCCTCTAGCAAAACTATGTCTTTTATAAGTAGTTATGATGGTGCGTTCCTTCCTTTTATTTCTTGAACTCTTGGAACTCTCAGAGCTCAACACTCCAAAAGTAGAGGATCATGGGGCAAACATCGTGCGCTTTCCCCTTGGTTGAATCTCCATATGTAGCTTATATTCATCCTCAAAGTGAGTAGCCAAATCTACCGCATCTAGTAAAGTCCAACATTGATAGCCCATGACCATCAGTCTAAGCATTGAATGCAGACCTTCTACGAATCTCTTGGCTCTACGCTCTTCTAAATTAAAGGTCTACGCAAACTACTTGTGGGGAGAGAATGTAGCTTTATATTTGGCCACCGACATGCTTCCCTGCTGTAAACCTTTGAATTCTCTGTCTAATTTGCCCCTCTCATGATCCAAGAAGTATTTCTTGTAGAAGGCATCTCAAAAGTCTCCTCAGGAAATCATCAATAGGTTCGAATTTGGAAACTTCTAACATTGGGTGGCTTTCCACCATAGGTGAGTGTCGCCCTCAAGTAGGAAGGAGGCCAACCACACTCATTTCTCTTATGGGCATTCCATGCTTTCTAGAATCTTTCTATCTTTAGCTATTAAGCCTCGCACTCCTTAGGTTTGTCTCTATTATTGAAAGCTGGAGCATGTAAGTGACTCAGTTGATTCAACCATGGATCGCCCTTGAACTCACTATAGCTGTCCTTCCTGAGGGACTATACAATTCCCTACATCATGCTACTTAGTTTTTCCTATATCCCTTGTCATCTACTCTCCTAACCAACCACTGAACTTGATGTGGGAGTCTTTCCTTTGCCTCTTCCTCAGAGTACTATTCTACAACCACCACAAATTCACACAAAAATGAGAAACAATTTAGGTGTAGGCAATTCACACCATGCAGTTGTAGACATCTCGATTTTGCAGTCACTTGGCAACAGGTTCTTTTAGGAAGATGCTCTGGTTGCAATCACCACCCCAAAACCCTAACTCCACCAAAACCCTCAAGCCCACTTAAGCCCACACAAACCCACCCTAACCTAATCAAAGTAAAAGCCAATAATTAAGAATCAAAACCAAATAAAACTCATTCAAAACATCTAAAACCCTAATTAATCAAGTGAAAACCCCAATTAAAGTCAAAATCAAATAAAATCCACCTAAATCCACTTAAAATCCAAATTAATCAAGTGAAAACCCTAATTAAGGTAAAAATTAAACAAAATTTACTTAAATCCACTTAAATCCTAATTAATCAAGTGAAAACCTCAATTAAAGTCAAAATCAAATAAAATCCACCGAAATCCACTTAAAATCCTAATTAATCAAGTGAAAACCCTAATTGAGGTCAAAATTAAACAAAATCCACTTAAAATCCTAATTAATTAAGTGAAAACCCTAATTAAGGTCAAAATTAAACAAAATCCACTTAAAATCCAAGTTAATCAAGTGAAAATTTTAATTAAAGTCAAAATAAAATAAAATCCATTTAAACCACTTCAATTCATTTAAATTCAAGGGAAAAAAACCTAATTTAAACTCAAAACCCTAAGAAACCCTAAAGTCACTTAATTAAGTTAAAAACCCTAATTTAAACCTAAAACTATAATTAAAATACAAAAAACCCTAATTAAACTAAAAACCCTAATTAAAATCTAAAAACCCTAAATTAAACTCAAAATTCTAATTAAAACACAAAAACCCTAATTAAACTAAAAAACCCTTAATTAAAACTAAAAACTCTAATTAAAATCCAAAACCCTAAAAAACCCCTAAAATAATTAAAATCCAAATTTGAAGCCAACTAATTAAGCCTTAAATCACAAAATCAAAAGAATTTAATTAAAACCACAAAAAACCTAAGTTAAATAAAACTTTAAAATCCCTAAACCCTAATCACAAAAACCCTAAAAGAAAAACAATAATCCTAAAAATTTTAATCTAAAACCAAGTAATTAAAACCTAAATTAAAATCACAAAATCAAAATCATAAACCTAATTAAAAACCAAAAATCAAAACCTAAAACAAAACCAAAACCCTAAAACCTAAAACAACAAAAGCCAGAAGAAAAAAACCAAAAGTCCAAAAAAAACTAAGCCCGTTTAGCCCAAACCACATTTCATTTAAAACTTTGGAAATAGAAAAATAAAGCTATAGTGCTTTCTTCCTCCCCGCAACCATCCATCCCTCCTTCCCCACAAGCTGGCCAACTGCCAGCCACGATCCACAACCCCAACTGCATCTTCCACCCCTTTTAAAGCTTAAGAAACCACCAGGAGAAAAGGAGAGGAGAGGAGAGGAACCAGAGGAACGGAGGAAGCATCGGAGAGTAGAGGAACCAGAGGAACGGAGGAAGCATCGGAGAGTAGAGGAGTGAGAGCCTCAGATCATCCCATTTTGAACCCCAGAAAACCAGACAATTTCCCACCTTCAGGCCACCTCATTCCACCCTCTTGCAGCACACCAAAGCCCCCGAACCGTCGCCACCAGAGTCGTCGGACCAGAGGAGCACCGTCGTTCAACCTCGCCAAGAGAGACAACTGCCATCATCCCAGGTAATTTTCGTCCCTTTAGTTTTTAATTGTACTCCTTTAAGCATATAGAGTCTTCCGCTCCCTTTGAATCGCCCTCCAGCGAGGTTCACAGGCTCCTATGCACCGTCGTTTCTGCCTCCGGTGGTGGGTTCACCACCACCAGTGAGGCCAGAGGCCTCCTGGTCCAAGGAAGGTCCTATGGGCCTCCCCTCCTTCTTCCTCCTCTTCCTCCCCTTCACTTGGGAGAGGAACCCTCTGGTCTCCTGCGCATGAGGATGCCGTCGCCGCTGCCCTACAACCGCCAACCGACGTCGTCGAAGCACCAAAGCCCCTAGACACCCTTGCCTCGTATCATCGCATCAGGAAACTCCGCCTCACCACTAGGATCTCCTCTACGCCGTTGTTCTAGAGCCTGGAGCACCGCTGGTACCTCCGCCATCATCATCTCCGACATAGGAGACGAGAGGAACACACCAAATGTCCCTGATCCCCTCTAGCTCCTCTAGAGCATCCATCGCGCCGTCGGGAAGCTCCTCCGCTTGCCGCCACGCCATCCCAGCGGCCTCCTCGTTATTAGCCACTCCGTCATCGTCTTCTCTAGTGTCGACAGCTCCTCGCCGAAGCACGAGGTAGGAGGAACGCCTCAGGCCACCTTAACCCCATCTGACGTGCCGGAGACACCCGTCGTGCCTCTCTCCAGCTTCTTGGACCACCACCGCCATAGCGCCGTCAGAAGCTCATCAGAGCTCGTGTAGGAGTGGGAGAGCCAGCGATCAGCTGGTGATCTTCGAAACAGTCGGATTTAACGATATTTGTTAAGTTTTCGTTAATTACACATAGGTCCTGGTTATAATTACATTTAGGTCCGCAGAATTTCTTATTAGGTCCTCAGATCTTGCATCCAGGTCCTTTTTTGTTTACATTCATGTTTTTTCTTGCATCTAGGTCTTTTCTATTACTCTTAGGTCCTTTTTTATTACATTTAGGTCCTATATTTTTGTATTTAAACCCCTGAAGATTTAAATAAGTTTTATTCCTTTATTATTCCTGTAAATATTGCATGATTTGTCCTATTTAATTTTAATTTCATTTTCAGTCCCATATGTGTTTGTTTCTTCACATTTAAACCCCTACATTCAAGTTTTATTTGCAATTAAGTCATGAAGTTTTGCACTGAGCTCCTAAAACTTTTAAAAATGAGTTTTCTTTGTAAAATTTGCATCCATAACCCTGAAGTCATCCGTAATTACACTAATCATGGAAAAAAAACTTGATTTCTATTGCATTTTGGTCTTGAAATTTTGCAAGTTAGCCCTTGAACTCAATCCATAATGTTTTCTGGGCATGAACATTTATATCCAGGTCCCTGAATCATTTCTTAAATTAATAATCATAGTTTTAATTGTATTTTAATTCACATTTTGGTATGTTTCATATTTATTGATCACATGTGCTTGTAAATCATCACCTGAATAGAGTTGTCATCAAAAAAACCATGTTTGCAATATAAATGAATATCTGATTTCACATTTTGGTAAGATTTGCACTTTATGTGTGAATTTTGCACAATAGACCCTGAGTTTTCAAAAAATTACCAAAAGTGCAATTTTCACACATGTCACACCACAGAGCCACATTTTCTTTAAATTTTACATCTTAGCATTAAGATAACAGTTTTTGAGCACATTTTAACCATGATCTTCCCTTTTTTTGAATTTTGCACATTAAACCCTGAGTTTTCAGGAAATTATCTAAGTGCAATTCTCACACACCTCAGTGCCACATTTTCCTCTAATCCATCATTTGCACACTAGGATAGAAGTCACTGAATGTATTTCAATCCAGGTTTTCACCCTTTTTTTGTGAATTTTGCGTTTTGGTCCTTGTACTTGTCCCTTATTATGTTTACACCATTTTATTGTTTTTATGGCCTTATCCTCTACATGTTTCCTGAAAACAACATTTTTATGACATCTTGCATACATTTTGGCATATCTTAGACCATGTATCATCCCCATACGTGTATTTATCACATCTGACCATTGAAATGACCAAATTGCCCCTATGTCATCAATTCATGCACATGCATGTTAGTTATTGCACCAAGTCATGCATAATCTCTGTCCAAATCATTCCTTAGTATCTTTTACCCATTTAGGTACATTTTCATACATTCTACATAGTTTTCGCTGCATTTGTACATTAGTCCATCCTTTTTTGAATAAGTCTACGTCTTATGTGTTTTTCCATGGATTTTTCTCCTACCTGTCTTCGAATTCCTTCGTTTGATATTTGATTTGACTATCTTTATTCTATATTTTCGGATTTTTTTCAATTTGATTTGAATTTCATCGCCCGAGGGCATACATTAACTGACCGAAAGGCCCACATTGGCCCCATCACGGATTATTTTCCTTTTTTTATTTTCACGACCGTTTCCATGATTTCGATGACTTGGGTTGGCCCTGATTTTGATCTTTTTGATGTCAATATGGTTTTCCCAACCATTTTGTCTAAAAATACCATCATTTTATGTGATTTTCTTCACATGTCACAATTTACTTGTTTTACGTAGACTTCTTTGCAATTTTTCCATCTCGATTTCCATGATGTTTGCCAAGATTCTAATGATTTGGGTCTATCTAATTTTTGATGCTCTTGATGTCGGTGTGGTTTCCAAAACATTATTTCCAAAAACACCGTCATTTTATGTGAATCTCTGTACATGTCATAGTTTACTTATTTTGCATGGACTTTCTTGCGGTTTTTTGGTCATGATTTCCGTGATTTTGATGATTTGAGTTGGTTGTATTTTTGATTCTCTTGATGCCTGTATAATTTCTCGAGCCTTTCTTGTCAGAAACCTCGTCATTTCATGTGATTTTCTTTGTTGTGACATACTTTGTGATTTCATCATTTCATGTGGATTTCTTCGCAGTTTTCGCATACCATCTCACACATTCATCTAATCTTGTCTTGACATTTATATTAGCATGATTAGAGTACAATCTAGGCATAGCAAACATTCATTTAGTATCTAGTAAGTGAATTAGACTAGAAAGATAGAGTTTCTTGGGCGTACGGGGGTGCCTAACACTTCCCCGTGAGTAACAGGAACCCTTACCCATCCTCTGGTTTGTAGACATCTGGTCTTCCATGTTCGCATCTCATGCATTCATTCCTTTGTGTTTTGTTTGTGGTTTTGCTTATCTTTCCCTTAAAAGACTAGGTGGCGACTCCTTTTCTTTTTCATTTTATCCTATCTTGCGCCTTCGCCATCCTAGCATGGCTGTGGCCTCCTCCCTCTGGCACAACCCCGCATCGGATCCCCTGGCCGGGCATGGTCACAGCAGTCCTACAGAACCACTAGATCAGACATCTTAAGCTAGTGCACTTGGTGTACTTAATGCTATGATACCATCTGTAACACCTTCGATGCCACAAACCAGCATCAAGTCTATTCAGGGAAATTATTAAATAAATAACTAAATAACATTATAGGAAATTAAATAAATAGGAAAGTAATTGAAATAAAAAATAATCAAAAGCCTACTTCAACCCAAGACTTTCTTTTCAGTTTCATTAAAAGACTCTTGTCAGATTATTATGGCATTAGTTGCTCATTTTAACCTTAAACTACACCAAATGGATGTAAGAATAACATTTCTCGATAGTGATATTGATGAGACAATCTATATAGTGCAACCAAAACACTTTACATTATGTGACGTAAAGAAAATGGTTTGCAAACTTAAGAATTCCATTTATGATCTAAAGTAAGCATTTTATCAATGGTATCACAAATTTCATCTAGTTGTTATCTCATTCAATTTTGAGATGAATTTGGTAGATGGTTGTGTATATCATAAGTTTAATGAGAGTAAATATATTTTCCTGGTTTTGTATATTGATGATATACTTCTAGTCACTAATTAATGATATAAACTTACTTAACGAGACTAAGAAATTTCTTTGAAACAAATTTGAGATGAAAGATCTTAATAGAACTTCTTTTGTATTACGAACCCAAATACTTTGGGACCATCCACAAAGTATTTTTGGATTATCGCAAAAGAACTATATAGAAAAAATCCTTAAAAGGTATGACATGAGTAAGTGTAAGTTAGGAAATATCTCTTTGACTAAAGGAGACAAGTTTGCAATCTCCCTGTCGCATATTTTGCAATACACTACCTTTGGTGTGGACAGGGATGCTATCTCCTGGACCCCTTCTTGTTCCTCTAAGTTCACTGTGAAATCTTGTTATTCAAGATTGAATGATGATGGGCTAAGATTTAACCTGTTCGAGCAGATTTGGAGAACTTTAGCTCCCCTCAAAATCAAATTATTCTCTTGGCTTGTCATGCATAACAAAAACCTCTCTAAAGAAAATCTACTCAAGAGAGGGTGGACTGGTTCACCTATGTGTGTTTTCTGTAAATTCAACATTGAATCTAATAGACATCTGTTTCTGTTTTGTGATTTTGTATCTCATATTTGGCAGTTCTTCTTACGCCGCAGACTTTATCCTGGATATTGTAACTTTGGGCACTTATATTGGCATAAACCTGCCCTTAAATTTCATTTAAGTGACACTAACTGGTTTCTTCTAATCCAGGCTATCCTTTGGGTAACCTGGAAAGAACGGAATGCTAGGATTTTTCGTCATATTACTAAGCCTGTTTTTGTTATTATTTCTGATTTAATTGGACTAATGGAGTTTTGGTTAGAATCTCTTCTACCAGGTTTTGAAAAGGAGGACTTGAGGAGCTCTGTGGCCTTTATGAAGGCTGCCTGGGCAGAAAACTTTTCTGCCTCTTCTGATGCTCCCCCCACCTCCTCTAACTCCATTATCCCGACTGCTGTTGCTGCCCCTGTTGCTGAAGTGATGGAGTAGTAGTTTGTCCCCTGTTTTTTTGAATAGAACATTATTGCCACCTTGCTGGCGGTCTGTAATATTGGCAAGAACATTACCTATTTTGTGATTGTTCCTTGTTTCCCCTGGTTTTTTCCTGGGGATTAATATCTAATATAAAAAACTTACCTTTGCCAAAAAAAAAAGGAGACAACTTTAGTCTTAAATAGTACCCTAAGGTAGCATTTGATACACTGGAATGGAGACTGAAATGGATTGGAATGGAATGAGAGAATTTCATTCCAGTGTTTGGTACAAAAAAAAAAATTTAGAATAGGCATGAGAATGAAATTCCCTTGGGAATCAAATTTCCATTAAACATGGGAATTTCATTCCTTCCCAAGAGGTAAGGAATTTGATTCTCATTCCAATAGGAATCATCTTAAAAACATCGTGTGCCCTCCTCTACGATCATTCCTCCTCCTCCGCGGCCATCTTTCCTTCTCCACGGCCATCTCTCCTCCTTCGTGGTGTGTTCCCTACGTCTGTCACCCTCCTCCTCCTTCAAGGCCCTTCCTCCTCCTTTACGGCCTTCTCTCCTCCCCAACCATCCCTTTTCTATTTTTTTGTCTTCTTTTCCTATTTTTTCCTATGTACGTATTTTTTTTACAAAGAATATTGATATTTTTTATTGTCTTCTTTTCCTACAAAGAATTTTTATTCTACCAAGAATATTTTGTTAATGCTAATTTAAAAAGGATTATCTATGTTAATGCTAATTTAGAAACGATTATCTATGTTAATACTTTTATGTGTATGTGTATATTGTAGTGTGTATGATTGACAGGATATTTTCGTTAATATGTAGTTATTAATCTTCCAAATTTTGTATTTTCATTTCGATTCTGTTCTTATGTATCAAATATTGGAAAGGAATTGTTTGTCAATTTCATTCTGTAATTCCATTACATACCAAACACATGAATGGAATAAATCTATTTCATTCCATTCTATTCCAAATTCCATTCCAGAGTTCATTCCATTCCTATCTATTTTCATTGCAATGTATCAAACACAGCATAAGAATGTTTTGAACATAAAGAAATATAGAAAATTTCATATGCTTAGCAGTTGGGAGTTTTATGTATGTTCAAGTTTATACATGTCTGGATCTTACGTACATTGTTGACATGTTAGGTAGATACTTAAGTAATCCAAGTATGGATCGCTGGAAAGCTATTAAAAGAGTTATACGGTATTTGTAAAGAACTAAAGACTCTACACTTATGTATAGGAAATCGAATCAAAGATCATTAGGTATTTTGACTCCGATTTTGTTGGATGTTAAGATAGTCGTAGATCCACTTCGGACTATGTATTTTTGCAAGTAGGTGGAGCTATATCATGGAAAAGTGTCAAGTAGACCCTTATAACTCATTCTACTATGGTAGTTGAGTATATAGCATGTTATAAAGCATCCAATTAGGGAATATGGCTAAGAAATTTTGTCATGAGTCTACGATTTGTAGATGAAATTGAAAGACCACTCAAGCTATATTGTGACAATAAATCTATTGTACTATATTTTAATAACTACAGAAACTCATTAAAGTCTAATCGTATAGACATTCATTTCTTTGTAGTGAAAGGAAGAATCCAGGATGATTAGTTGTTTATAGAGTATATTGGGACAAACTCCATGATTACGAATCTACTTATTAAAGGAGTACCACCCAAGATCTTTCAAAAGCATGTCGCTCATATGGGTGTTGTACTATTTGATGCTGTATCGGTTTAGTGGGAGTTCGTATTAAATTACTTTATTGTAATAGACATTGTCTTCTGCAGAAATAATGTTTTCAGTTATTTACATTTTGAATATTTATGTTGATCTCATTAAAGGTTGGACTAGTTGGATGTGAATGTGTTTAAATCACTTCGCTTAAATTTCATACTACACATCCACATTTAATCCATGTTGTTGGTTGTATTGGCATTAGTGATCATTTTTGGTTAAATTATGCCTAAAGTAATAAAAATCTTTTTGATCCTATGTTGATACAGTTAATGGATCAGATTGTAAGATGTCTTTATTTAAATAACCATTTTTAAGCTTATAATATTTTAATACTTTAATTATTAATTTTATGTGTAACTCAAGTGGGAGATTATTGAGTTAAAATCTAATTAAATATGAAGCAATATAAAACCAATTAAAGTATTATAAGCTATTTTTGTAATTAAGCTTATGCTAAAAGTGGTCTATTTGATTTGAGTTGAGCCTATTAACATCTTAAAGGTATGGGTTCATTGTAGAAACTATTTGAACATATTTCTATTTGTTGTGGGTCAAATTGGAAATATACAAAATTATAGAATTCTATTAATAGAGGTCATAGTCCTCAAACAAACCTCAAGACTTTTGACCTTTCTTCTCTCTCACAAAAAGAGCAGCTTGGTGGTTTTGGAAAATCAGATCTCGAGTATGTGATCAAAGGAAATCTCTTTGGCTTTCATTATGGTTTTAGATATGCTTCTGATTTAGTTTTTAGCCTTGTTAATTTATCAGGAAAATATCTTGTATGAGAAGAATATGTGGTTTTTTCTTTGTACTCTTCCTTATTTTTAGTGTATATATCATATCTATGTGTTATATATATATATATTTTACAAGACTAATATTGATTTTATTTTTTTAGTTAATGCTAAGGAAAGATTTATTTGAAGGTTATGTACATAATCGTGGTTCTATCGTATATCATTTGATTTAATTTGATTTTTGAGTTTATATTCCTTAATTTGATATTCTATGATGCATTATATTTAGTTCATGTTTGTTAAGATAAAAATCATTAAATCAAATTATTTAAATCAATAAAGTAGAAAAGAATAAATATGATCATGTATTCTCAACTTTACATGAATAAATTCAATACCTTATATTTTAATTAAATTGATTTCTCTCAAAGTTTAAGTAGTTGTCTGTTCTTTTTTTTTATATAATATCAAATCCTTCTTTCATTCCTTCAATAGTTAATAGTTAGTTTTTATTTTTGAATTCTTTTCTTTATAGAATCAATCTATATTTATCAACGTACTACATTAAACATCATGCACCCGCAGAAATTAAAATTTACACATCACTGAAGCTTCAAAATCATTTGATTTTTGGTATTGATTTTATATATGACATAAATGATATTTTATGATTGAAAATTTGATATTAACCATAAACTACGAAAATAACATACATTTACATAAAGTGAGTCGTTAGAGCCATTCCTTTTTCTTTTTTTTTTCATAACTAAAATAAGAAACTTTATATTAAAAAATAATCCTCAACGCTAAAAACCTCTATACTTCTTTTTATTTAAATACTACATGGAAATCACATGAGACTCCAAGAAATTTCCATGGAAAACGTTTACATGATACTTTGGATAAAATGATGCAAAGCAATGGGACTTAGAAAGGCCATCAAATTTATCTTTATAATTACATTTTGACAACAAAACTGGAGAGAAAAGACAAGAAGATATTAGTAGTGGTAGACTAGTGGTAGAACGAGAAGTTGTGGTTCCGCGAGGGCGAAGATATGCTCCGCCACCGTCACCACCACCTGCAGCAACGCAAACTCCTCCACCACCACCTCTCCACCACCACTACCGCCTCCCCTTCCACTCCCACTTCCACCACCCCAACTATCACAATCTCCGATCTCTCCACCCTCCGCTCCAAATCCGACCTCCTCGCCTCCTACACTGTCACCCCACCCATCACCCCTTGGCCGACTCCCCTCTTCCCCCGCCGCCTCGCCCTCCTCCTCCGCCGCCAGACTGACCTATCTCTCGCCCTCCGCATCTTCCACCATGCCGCCGACTACGTCCCCGGGTTCCGCCACACCTACCTCACCTACCACACTCTCCTCGACAAGCTCGCCCGCGCCCGCGCCTTCCACGAGCTGGAGTCCATCCTCTCCCACCTCGCCAAGTCCTCCGTTCCCTGCGGCGAGGAGGCCTTCATCACCGTCATCCGCGCCTACGGGTTGGCCGGGAAGCCGGCGGCGGCGCTCAGGACCTTCCTGTCCATCCGTCCGAGGTTTGGCGTTAACGTGTCGGTGCGGGCGTTCAATTCCTTGCTTAACGCGATGATCCAGAACCGGAGGTTCGATCTCGTAGCAGTTCTTTTCAAAAATTGCCAGAGCAAGTTTGGGATTAGGCCGAATATCTTCTCCTGCAATATTCTCATGAAGGCGTTGTGTAAGTTGGATGATTTGGATAATGCTCTCAAGATGCTTGAGGAAATTCCCCAGTGGGGTATGGTCCCCAATTTGATCACGTACACTACTGTTTTAGCTGGGTATTGTGGTCGAGGGGACATGGATGGTGCTAAGAATTTTTTCGAGGAGATTCTGGAACGTGGGTGGTTGCCGGATGCCACCGCGTATACGGTACTTATTGATGGCTATTGTCGGATTGGTAGACATGTTGATGCTGCGAAGATTATGGATGAAATGGAGGCGAATAAGGTCCCGCCAAATGACGTCACATACTCTGTTATGATTGAGTCCTTGTGTAAGGATCGTGGTAATAAGAAGAGATCGGGAGAGGCATTGAATCTGCTGCTGGACATGTTGGATGGGAATTACATGCCGCTTTCGTCGATGTGTTGCAAGGTGATTGATATATTGTGCCAGGATGGGAAAGCCGTTGATGCGTGCAGGTTATGGAGGAAGATGTTGGACAAGAACTACATGCCGGATAACTTCATCTTGAGCACGCTTATTTATTGGCTCTGCAAGGAGGGGAAGGTTGTCGAGGCAGTGTCACTATTTAGGGAATTCAAGAAGGCACTCACTCCCAGTGTTTCAACGTACAATACTCTCATATCAGGGATGTGTGAAAATATGGAGCTCCAGGAAGCTGGCAGGCTGTGGGATGATATGTTGGAGAATCAGTGTTCTCCAAATATTTTCACATACAATGTACTTATTAAAGGGTTTTGCAAGGCTGGGAAAGTCGAGGAGGGAGTTAAGATATTTAAGGAGATGTTGAAGAAGGGATGTGCACCGAATAAGACAACATATGAAGTGCTGATTGATGAACTTTGTCGGTCTGGGGCAGATGAGAGGGTTGTGGAGGTGCTTCGTTTGGGGATCTCGAGTGGTTGTGGATTGAACAATGGTGACTGTTGGGGTGTGTTTGTAAGAAAGTTTGTCGCCAAGAAATGTACCAAAAATATTGATTCCTTGCTGCATGCATAAGATCATTTTGAAGTTGTTGTAACTCTCATTGTGATCCAGATACAAACTGGAGCTTTACACTTCTAAGAGCATGCAGTTGCAGCGTCTCTTCTCCATTTCAATAAACATTTGGACAGTTCATTTTAACTCTACACTGCTGTGACCTGGTAAGAGTTTCTGCTCAATTTAATCTTTTCAATTCTTATCTTTTGCCCCCTTCTAGCTGCTCTAGTACACTATCTTCTGTACTTTAGAGAAGGATTTGGAGGAGGATTCTGTTGAAATATTGAGCACAATTCATCCCTTTGTTCATTGCATCATGCAAAATTGATTCATGCATCATGTTAGGTGAGGTTCCTTCATTGTGTTCCATAATAATGAACAATAACTTTTGCAAACTTTGAAATATGGTACCTTTAATGAAGTTGTGTTATTGCATTACTTAAGCTAACAAAGATACAACGCATTATTTGTAAATTGACTATAATTGATGCTATGTACGTATATGAAGATTCATTGTTACATATCTTGATTTCCTACCAGCTCTTGATTCAACATTAGATGCTTTTTTATAATCAATGACGCTTGTGATGCTTTTATTGTTCACTAAAACCACTAGAAGATTCTGTTTTACACTCACAATTATGCAATTTAAGTTCACGTTTGGTTTCCTTCATATTCTAGCTTTTCCAATGATTTAGCAAATACAATTGTTTATTTAAAACATCACAATCTTCATCCAACTTTAGTTTGATGTTGTTGTTTTTTTCTGTTTGCAAATTGTTTCTTCCATGACATTTCATCCAGATTTTATCAGATATCTTTTGTTGGGCAAAAAATATTAGAGGACTTGATCAAGAAAATACCAAACAAAACATTGAACTTGCAAATGATCAGTAGCTTTGGGATAGATACTATTGCAAACAAGTACTCTTCAGGCAAAGAAAACCTCTGTGTAAGTGAATCTTTGCAAAGAATCACCAACTATCCGCACATTGAAGGTGTATTTCCCGTAACAGATTAATTACTAACATAAGTCTAAAATATAATTGAATTATATTGTAATTGTGATTATCATTTCACATTATATACTTGATTAGTAATTTTCACCAATGTAATTTCTTTTCCAAATTTCTTAGTAATTGCACATCATGTATCATATAATTTCATTTCTCTGTAAGTCTAAAATGATTATAGGTAATACCAAGCTGATTTTGTCATTTCTTATTGTCATGGTTACAGTAGGGAAGAAACATTTAGAGTTTGAAATCAATCACTCATGCAAGTCAGCTTGGAAAGACATTTATAATTAATTAACCCTTCAATTCTGGTGCATTTCCATGCTGGCCCATGAGCCCATGCCTCTGTGCTGCCACCAGAGCTAGGTTGGCTATGGTGGGTCCATATTTTGGCACTATTTATTTAAATGGAATGACCATGCAATAAGGAATATGTGGTTGAAGTTTTATTGCAGTTAGAAACCCTTGATCTGAAGGTTTGTATTTTTGTAAATATCAGTTGTTAAAAATAAGCACCTCTAATTAGCAATAACCTATGAGCGTGAAGTAAGAGAACATGTGAGACCATGAGGTCGACAAGAATTTGACTAATTCTGAATTCAATTTCAAAAGAAGTTAAATTGATTTAGATGCCAACTCTAACATGGCTGTGGGATTATAGAAGGACATATTTTCCACTTTATTGCCTCCCATGAAGGTTTGTGATTATGAGATACAACAATTTTAGTCAAAGGCATAGGAGTTGTTAATAACCAGGGCAATTGTGCAAGATTCTGGTAGTGATAGATTTAATGTAAGATTGCTCCTTTAGAAAGATTGATTGGTTGAGAAAAACAAAATAAACACTTTTATCTTTGATTAAATGCAAATTGTATCTATTCTGTTATTCTGTGATATACTTTGCATAAAATATGTCGAGTTACCATTTGGCATAAGCATGATTTTAATGTCCTTATTGGATAATTTTCTCCACTGTTTTGCAAAGCCACTGCCTATCAATTATCCTGGTAATGTAATTTGCCTGGAGTATATCTATATATCAAAAGTGCATTATTGAATTCATGACAAAAATATAATGTTTGAATTCTGATAGAAATTTAATGTTGCACAGTTTTCGTCTCTTATACTGTGTTAGACATGATTGCTTATGTTCATCTCGTTATTACATATGATACTTTTTTTTACCAGTTAAATGTTGTGATGTTTTACTCAGTTACTCTTTAGTCTTTACATCAAACTCGACGTGTAGCCTGAGGGAAATGACTTGTACCTGAAGGTACTTGAGATTTAGAACTTAGAAGCCATTTCCATCAGGTTTCCCATCCGTTTTGCTATGTTGGACCTGGTTGCATAAGTACAATTGTACATCTTGTTATTGTCATACCACTTCTTCTTTTTCATTTATATTGTTGGATCTTCTATTCAGTTACTATTTACATCAAACTTCAAACTTGACATGCAACCTGATTGAAATGGCTTGTACGTCAAGGTACTTGAGAGTATG
>JAMKQA010006418.1:0-11593 GCA_024699735.1 Posidonia australis | reverse complement strand
CGAAAATGATCTAAGCTCCAAAGAGCTTCTATCTTGGCATGTAAGTTTGAATACATATATAATAAACTATTTTGCTTTCATAAAACCTTTTTCATATTTTCTGAAGTGATTATATAACATTTAATCACACATCATTTGTTATCATCAAAATGTATTTATAGATTTTTCAACAAATATTATAGGTCATATCATATTCTTATAGAATCAGAACCTCCAAAGTCTTTATCAAACACACCTTAAAATATTAGTGAAATAGAGGATCAAGAAGTGGCTTATGTTCAGAAAGCATCCAATTTATTTGGTAGGATGTGATGAATTTGCTTTGAATCCACCTACATTTATTATCACCTAGAACTTTGTGCAAACAACATCTTAAGAACCACCTTAGCTAATTCAAATTTGATTCATTTCTTTTTGCATTGATTGGATCTAGATGCCACTGAACTCCTCCCACCACCATTATTCCAATCAGTAATCCTACAAAAACGCAAACTCCCTTCCTTCAGTGGACAACAACAATCCTTCCAGTCCACCACAACAATCTTCTTCTCCAGCGAAGGCTTAAGCTAGAGGAAGTCATTTAGGTAGTGTTCGGTACGTTGGAATGATAATAGGTAGGAATGGAATAAACTCTGGAATGGAATTTGAAATGGAATAGAATGGAATAATTTTATTCTATTCCAGTGCTTGGTGTGGAATGGAATAGAATGAATCAAAATGCTCCTCCTCCTTCCTCTCCTCTGTCATCCATGTACGACCTTCTATCCTTTCCCTTTTGTTTACTTTCCTCCCATTAAAAACCCAAATTCATCTCTCTCTCTTTCTCTGTAGAAAATTAGTAGAAATCAAGTGAGATCTGACCAGAAACCCCTGCCTCGCCTCTGATGGCTCACCTCCTCTGAGACCAGGGCCCCTCCTTCCGACGAGACTCCAACGACAGTGCCACCTTCGACCTCTCCACCAACATCATCGTCGCCCCCCTCGTTGAGTCCCTCCTGTCCCCCTTTGGTGACCTCAGTTGCTCCCTCATCGACCACAAGCTCTGTGAGACCGCCTACGAGATCTTCGTCGGCGCTTGCAGCTCCACTAGTGGGAAGCTCCTAAATTACATTGCCCAGTCCGAGAGACAAGGAAGCCAAGGAGGGAGGGAGTCGATGTGGAAAAGGGGCGGACGAGGAAGGTGGTAGAGGAAGTGGGGTGAAGGAGGGAGGAAGCCGTCGGAGTGCGGTGGAGGAGGAAGGGAGCTGAGGAGGAAGGAGGCTGAGGAGGGAGGAGAAAGGGGGCGAAGAAGGGAGGAGAAAGTGGGGCAGAGGAAGGAGGAGTCATCTAATGTCTTTTTTTTTTTAAATTCAATGAACTTAGGTATCAAATTCCATACCTCTTGGAAAGGAATAAAATTTTCATATTCAATGGAAATTTAATTCCTAAGGAAATTTCATTCTCATGTCTATTCTAAAGATTTTTTTGTACCAAACATTAAAATGAAATTCTCTTATTCCATTCTCGTCCATTCCAGTCCTCATTTCAGCTTACCAAATGCTGCATTAGAAGTCTCTCCATGTAGGATCATTCGCCAAGGGAGGAAGAGTGTGTAGTCCAATGGGATTGTAGGGAAAACAAAAAGAACTTGATAAGATCAATATGCCCTGCAACTAAAAGAAGGTAAGCTTTCCCAGCCTCTAACAAGCATATGCCACAAAAAAAGGATGTTGGGAATGTCTTATGCTTCTTTAGTAGCAAGAAAACCTTATTCATTATTAGCTATTCTATCCTTAACACTTTTGACACAATGCATTATGAGAGACAATGTCAAAACACTTGATCAATTGTAAAAAAAACCTTTAGATCAAGCAACGATGTTGATCATGATAGTCTCCAACAAGCATTTCCCACAAAAAAACGTCATTGGAAATATCTTCAACTTATTTAGTAGCTAGAAAGTCTTCCTCATTATTTGCTACTCTATCCCTACACTTTTGACCCAATGCATCATGGGAGATAGTAAAAACACTTGATCAATTGTCAAAACCTTTAGATCAAGTAGTGACGCTGATCATGATTCATGATAGCCTCCAACAAGCATTTCCCACAAAAAGGGTTGTTGGAAATGTCTTGCGCTTATTCAATAGCAAGAAAGTCTTCTTCATTATTAGCTATTTTGTACTTATACTTTTGACCCATTGCATTATGGGGAATAAAGTAAAAACACTTGATCAATTGTCACCCTTAGATCAATCACTAACATTGATCATGAAAGGCTAGGAGGGAGCTATGAACATTTGTACTTGTATAGTCCTTTTGTTCGATTTGCTCAAATAGTATTTCTCTAAACGTTCAAAGTTGTTATGGTTTGAAAAAGAAGCACCTCCAAGTCCCCATAGGGTGCAAAAATGCATGATTCATTAAGAGAAAGACTCCCATTGAATTATGCCTTTCATCATCATCGGTCTCAATTGATGAAAATAGGACGGAGCCAACTCCTTTAATCCATTAGAACACATGGGCATACTCCTTGTTTTTGGGGGTGTTGATTTTATAAAACTCAAGTGTGGTTCATTTGTAGTTTTGATTCTGTATCATGTAGAATCAATTGAATGGAGACGTGCATCGATCACACTTTCCTTTGTCCTTCTTCCCTTGCCTACCCTTTTGTACTTGCTTCGGAGAGGTTTGTACCATAAGAATCCAATGGAAATCAAAGGAAAGAAAAATAGTTTTCCTTTAATCACTTTTTTAAATGGTGTTTGTGTTTTCACTAGGAAAGAAAATGATTTTTGTACGTTTCTAGAGTATAAAAGTGGAGAGCATTTTCATTTCCATGGGCTTAGATAGGAATCCTAATGAAAACATGCCTCCATCTCCTTCTTCTTCATCCTCCTTCTCCTTCATACTTTTCTTCTTCCTCGACGTCCTCCTTACCTCTCTCACTGTGTAGCCAAGTAGCAAAGCAAAGAATGGCTTTCTTCCTCCCTCTCACGTGGTGAACACTCTAGTTCGTCCTCCTTCTCCTTACACGTTTTTCTTCTTCCTCGTGCTTCTGATTTGCATTTTTTTCCCCATGTTTAACTCTCAGTGGTATGTTTATCCTCTGCTAGAAATAACATTTTGATCTTTCGATCTAGTGAGTACTCTATTTTCTGATCTTTTGATCTAGCTTATTAATGGAGATAATATTTCATTATTTTTTTCTTTGGTGTTTATGTGTTTCTTTATAGATCATGCCCATTTCGATATTCTGATTTGATTTCTGTGGATGTGTCAAAATAGAGTAGTCTTGATCGGAAATTTTGTTTTTCTTTTAAAATTTTACTTCTATTGGACAAGATGGAGTATTGCTGAAAGGGGACATCTTTGATTCTTTATTGTGATATCAATATAATCTTCCTACGAGCCTTGATGCTTCATAATAGGGAAAAGAAAAGTTGATTAATATTTTCTCATCAATTATGGTTAACTATTGCTTTTTTGAGTGTTCAACCAAAGCAAAAGAACAATCAAAATTGTTTTTCATCCTTGAAATAAATTAAAATATAATGAAAAGCAAAATCTACCATTCTATTACGATTGAATAATAGTTCATCCCTACTAGACTTGAAAATAAACTCGAGCCAATATGAGATTACAGTCATGGATTAACTCTTGAATTCGACTATTATTTTTCTTTTTAAAGTTCGTAATTTGAACGCTTGTTGTTATGAATTCTATTATTTATTAACTTGTTGATTTCTACTGCTGTATATATGTCAGTTGTGGTCTAATTTTATTTGATGTGTTATTATGTGTAGTGTATTGGCAATGTATGACAAATATGGCTATAGGTGACAAGAGAAAAGGCATAACTCAATAACCAGTGGCAAAGAGTTGTTCTTTTATCGAGAGTGGGAAATATGACGATATTATGCTTGTAATATTATGTGATGCACTTATTGATGGTTTTAGAAAAGCATCAGATGGGAAGATTAAGCCAAAGACGTTTGTAGAAGCAATAAAGAAAGTTTAATGAGAAAACAAATGAAACAATAAAAAAATATTTGAAAAATCGTATAAAAACTTAGATATCATGGTATAAGAATTACTCAATCAAAGGAAGTCAAAGTAAATAAGGTCTAGGATTTATAAATAGCGTTGCTGACGTGGATTTAGAGATTTAGAATGAGTTTGTCGAAGTTAGCTCTCTAAGTTTTATTAAAATTTTATTAGTAATATTGTTTCATTTTTTCCTTTTTATTTCCTTATTTAAATGCTTGTTTTTTAAATTATAGAAACATCCTCAAATGATACAATATAAAGGAAGGAGTTGCCTCAATTATGCACACTTTAAACAATATGTGGTAGTAGTATGGTAACCAGTGCAAGTTCTATACAACCTTCTGATTTTGTGGGAACACCATTGAATGAAGATATTAGCAACAATGAAGATATTATAGAAGATTTGGACAACCAGAAAGAAAATAAAGTAGAAAGTAATCAACCTCCTACGAGCTCGACCACACTTTTTTCTATTCGACATGGTAATAGGCAATATTCTAATACAGAGACACAAAAAGTTATTGCAGCAGGCAACAACTTTAGTTGATGTTGTCACTACATTTAAGGGATTTTTGGAGAAATAAGATGAAGAAAATGTAAGTAAATTGAAATTAATGGAAGAAATTATTAACATAAAACAAGCTAAAGTGGATGCCAACAACAAGCAAATTAATGTAGCAAAAGTGTCTAAAATTCTTTTCTCTTTTGTAGAACTTGATGTTTATGATATATTCAAGGCCATGGAGATATTTGAAGAAGATAAGAGAAAGAAATAATGTTTATATTTACCAAAAGACATGTAACTTCAATGGCTTCTATAGGCTTTGAAAAAGTAATAGATAAATGAGACACATGATATTTTTGGACAAAGAATATACAAATGAATGATGAATATTTTTTTGTAAACGCTTGAAAAGAAGTATTTTGTAGAATCTTTCAAAATATGTATTTTGTAGACAATTTTTAAATTTGTAGAATGAATGTTTTAGTGAATTTGTCTTTTGTCGAGTAAATGATTATGATGATTATTTGTTATTGTATTGTATGTTGTTAGTTTCTAATGATATTTCTTTTAATAGGTTATATCATTTTATCATAGATATATCATTTGAAGATGAGGATTGAATGCTATTATATTGTATTGATTTATTGTAATATTTCTTTATATATGTTTTATCATTCATTATGGATGTAAAGGATTTTTTCAAGTATATATTTGAAAGTGATGAAAAGAGAAGGGAAAAAATTATTTCCACATAGTTAATTATATTCAATACTATTTTTTTTATTGCAAATGGTCAATTAATCATACATGTACCAGCTGAAAGAATTTGTAGTAGGGTGTAGATTTTGTGTAGGCGCGTATAGGTAAAAAGCTTGTAGATGTTGAGGGAGAGGAGGAAAAGGGTGAGGGGTGGGGAGGAGGGGCCACGATGACGAAGATGAGAAGGCAGTGGAAGGAGAGGGGTGGGGAGGTGACAGAGAAGGAGGAGGAGCAACAATGATGGTAGCGGAGGAGGAAGGCAACACAATACACAAGGGGAGGAGCAAGTGGTGACGACAATTGCAGGGCAGGAGCAGCATGGTACACAAGGGAGAAGGAGCGTGTTGGAGGAGGAGGAGGAGGGTAGGGAGGCAGTGGTGACGAAAGGTGAGGGGTGGGGAGGCGGCGATGGTGAGGAGGAGGGTGGGAAGACGGCTGAAGGAGAATGAGGAAGAGGAGGGTGGAGAGGTAGGAACGCAAGAAAGGAAGAAGGAGAGAATTGTAAGGATTTAATCTTGACTTTTGAAATTATATAGACGCTTATGATTTTATGTGCCTACAGGAATTACCATGTAGGCACTTACATACACCTTTTTCTATTTGTAGTAAAGAGGGTCAAGCATATGCAAGAAGATTGTTAGATCCAACAATACCAAGTTAAGTATATAATTGTAGAAAGATTTACAGAATGAGAAAACATGTTTTTCAAAATTTTTGTAACTTGTTAAGGATGAAAGGATTGATACATGACACATTAAATATAACTGTGGAAAAATAAATTACTATGTTTTTCGTTATAGTAGGACAAAAGCAACGATATGGAATTACTAGAGAGATTTTATTGCTCTGCTTGAATTGTGGGTACATATTTCAACAAGATACTTAATGCAATTCTACAACTTACAAGGAGTTTATTAATCGATTATTCTTCAACTGCTCCTGCAAGGATAAAAAATGATTCAAATGTCTTTTCATATTTTAAGGTATTTTTAATTGTCTCTTATTATATATATTGGAATATAGCATGCTAACAATTCATTTTAGATGATTGTATTAGTACTATTGATGGAATTCATGTGAGAGCTACAATATATGGAGAAGAGAATGTCAAGTTTAAAAATTGAAAATGTGAACTCTCTCAAAATGTTATTGTAACTTGTAATTTTGATATGAAGTTCATTTGTATTCATGTTGGTTAGAAAGGATCAACAGTTGATTACTGAGTTCTTTAAGATGCACTAACTCGACCAAATGGATTTCAAGTTCCTCTAGGTATAAAAATTAAATGCATTTCAATATTTTATATAAATCAATAAATATCTAAAATTTATTTGTACTTTATGTGATTGTTTGTAGGAAAATATTATGTGGTGGATGCTAGTGATCCTGATATATCAGAATTTATATACCCTTATCATGATGTTAGATATCATCTAAGCGAATATGATAGAGATCAATTACCTACAAATAATATTGAAAATTACAATTATCGACGTTCTTAGCTAAAAAACATTATTAAACATGCGTTTCCAGTAATAAAACATAGATTTACTATCTTGCGAGGTTACATGCCATTTTCTTTTAAAACACAAGTTCAAATAGTGTTGTCATGTTTTTTGTTACACAATTTCATTCATAAAAAAGACAAAGTTGATTTACTTAAAGATCTTGAAGATGAGTTGGAAGAAAATGAAGAGGTCATTGAAGATCAATGTTTAAACCAATATAAGCTTCTGAGGAAGAAGAAGATGATAAAGCTGAAGAAACATACAGATGTGTGAGATTATTCCAAGAACAAAAAAAAGTAATAGCTGATCAGATGTGGATTAATATCGCTAATTCTATGTGGTTTTGTAGATTATGTATTTTCATTAGTTCTATTACTATTGTAAAATTGAAGACATTTATGTTTATTTGAACAAGTTAAAACTATTTTTGTTCTGTTTCCATTAGTAGACACAAACACATAACTTTTATTTTTTTTTTGTTTTCAATGATAGGTACGAAGACCAAAATATTGCTGAAACGGTAAATAAATTTTGTTAGTTTTTATTTTCCTTGGTTTTCCTTTACCTAATATTTTTCATTTTCTTTCGTTTCTGAAACACAAACTGGCGACAAATAGTGGACGACGACGGCAACGACGAGGATGTTATGGTCTTTTAATTAATTCATAAATGCTTATTGAACATACAAACCAAACAAATTGTTTTTTACCTTGATAAAAGCTACAAACAGTATGGATTAAAAAAAACCAACTTTTCTCAATAAACTATAAGAAAAAGCATTTCTAGATGCAACCTAAGAGCAGTCACTATGCAAACAATTGTTAAAGCATCAGTAAATCTAAACATTTTGGAATGAATCCTTATGGCCTTATCACTTTGACGGAGTATAGAAATGCACACACATGTCGGATTGCAGGCTGCTGACAAAAAATTCATGTAAATTACAACCATATTGTAAATAAATCCGTTGTCCAATAAGAGAAAAAGGTCAGCAATAAGAACTCAATGTAACTTCATTAGAGTTTCTATTTATGTAGTGTTTACATTGGAAGTGTAGCAATATGCTTCTTGAATATGAACTTCCATGATCTTGCTGACAGAAAATATATTTATTGATTCACTTTTGGTAGCACAAGTGATTTCTCCTTCAGATACTATATGCTATGATTTGTCCTTTGTAAATCTAAACATGTGTAGTGCTTCTTTACAAATTCTTTATATTCTTAGCGTTTGCATTGGTCGTGGCATAGTGTCAGTTGCAATCAATCTTGTGACGCTCGAGAATCCCTTCAACAAAAGAAAAAACAGATACTTACGGCATGTAAATCTTCATGGCAAAGAAGAGCTTCTTGCAACTGTCACAGATGTCGTTGGACCCAATGTCTACGGGTGAGCGGGTTGCATAGGCCAACGACCGTGAGCCGGGTAACGTCCGATTTGGGGTGGTTGGGGTGAAGGAAAGAGAACCAACGGAGGAATCGGGCAGGCGTATCGAATACCCAAGGATCTGGAGCCCGACAGGTCTTCATGTAGAGGGCGTAATTTAAATACCAGAGAAGTGAGAGAGACGAAGGCGACCATTGCTGGTGTTCAAGTTCACCTTGGAGGTTCCGATGTGCCTCGCATTACGCCCGTGCTGTCTATGTTGTCTTGTTGTTTCTTCTGTGAGTCGAGTCCAACTACTTGTACTACCATTTCAATTCAATAAAACACCATTGCTACCTCTAGATCCCGACGGTATTTCCTCAGATCTGGGAACCAAATAGTGCTGGGTGACAAAATGATATCAGAGCCGGCCGGATCTGAGACGATCAGAGCAATGGCAACTACACCTTTCCACTTACGAGAAGGAGATGTTAGCCGTTTTATCAGCTGTCAAGAAATGGCGCGCACTCTTACTAGGAAGGGCATTTGTAGTAAGAACAGATCAAATAAGTCTGAAATACATGATGGAGCAGCAAATCCATACACCACTCTAGGAAAAATGGTTGGCTAAATTGATGGGTTTTGATTTCACCGTGGAGTATAAACCAGGAATAGGGTGGTAGATAGATATACACCTACAGGCTATATCAGTAGTGGTACCCAGGTGGTTTGAAGAAATTAAAACAAGTTGCCAAGACACAAAAGAGTATAAGAACCTACTGCAAAAGTAGGAGCAAGGCAAGATGGATGTGAACAAATACCGACTGAAAGATGGGGTCTTCTTCTATAAGGGAAGAGTGGTGGTAATGAAGGAGGGTAGCTTGAGGAATAAGATCATCTGTGAATTTCATGACACCCTAGTGGGAGGTCATTCCGGATTTGAGAAGACAGTGAAGAGGATGAAGCCAAACGTGTATTGGAAGGGGTGGTTGAAGGATGTTAAGAAGTATGTGAAAGAGTGCGACACCTGTCAGAGGAATAAATATGAGAATTTATCACCTGTTGGTCTACTGCAACCCTTACCTATACCTAAAAGCAACTGGACAGACATTACTCTAGACTTCATCGAAGGGTTACCTGTATCGGGGCGAAGACCGTTATTCTGGTGGTAGTTGATTGATTAATTAAATACGGACATTTCCTTCCCATCACAACACCCATATTCAGCCAAGGACATAGCACAGGTGTTTGCGATGGAGGTGGTACGTCTACACGAGATTCCTCAGCGAATTGTGAGTGACAGGGACGTCACATTTACTAGCCAATTCTGGACGGAACTGTGGAAGGAGTGTGGCACAAGACTTTGTTTCAGTTCAGCATACCACCCCTAAACAGATGGACAAACAGAGGCTCTGAATAAATGTCTAGAAACCTACCTACGGTGCTTTACTTCTTCCCTTCCAAAACAATGGAGTAAATGGGTCTCGTGGGCAGAGTATTAGTACAATACTATAGTGCATTCTTCGATTAACATGACTCCCTTCGTGGCTTTATATGGAGTGCCACCACTGCAACTGCTCTCATATGTACCAGAGACCTCCCATATGGAAGTTGTAGACCAAGACCTGAAGTCCCGTGACCAGATCTTAGCATTATTGCAACATAATATATCCCGAGCCCAAAATCGAATGAAACAGTTCGCTGACAAGCACCAGACAGAAAAAAGTAACGGGAGGGCGACTGGGTTTTCCTAAAGCGTCAACCCTATCGATAGGGATCATTGGTCACCTGGAGCAACCAGAAGCTAAGTTCGCACTACCACGGGCCAATCCAAATAGCAAAGAGGGTCGGATCGGTGGCCTATCAGTTGCAATTGCCTCCAGGGTCTTACATTCATCCCATAGTGCATGTCTTTCAGTTACGAAGGAAGGTTAGTCTGGTAACAGAAGTTATTCCACCAGAAGTTCCCGTGCACTTGGAGGACCCATCAGACAGGAAACTGGCATTTAGCCTGGATTGTTGGATGCAGAGATGTGATCATCAACCAGTGACAGAAGTTTTAATCCAATGGGAGACTGAGGACGAGTTGTCGACGACCTGGGAGGAATACCACGACCTGATCCGACATTTCCCAGCAATGAACCTTGAGGACAAGGTTCTTGTTAGTGGGGAGGTGTTGTCACGGATGTCGCTGGACCTAATGTCCACGGGCGATTGGGTTGCACAGGCCAACGATCGTGAGCCGGGTAACGTCCGGTTCGGGGTAGTTGGGGAGAAGGAAAGAGAACCAGCGGAGGAATCGGGTAGGTGTATCGGATACCCGAAGATCCAAAGCCTAGCAGATCTTCATGCACAGGGCGTAGTTTAAATACCAGAGAAGTCGGAGAGAAGAAGGCGGCCATTGCTGGAGTTCAAGCTCACCTTGAAGGTTTCGACGTGTCTCAAATTATGCCCGTGTTGTCTATGTTGTCTTGTTGTTTCTTCTGTGAGTCGAGTCCAACTACTTGTACTACAATTTCAATTCAATAAAATACCATTACTACCTCTAGATCCTGGCGATATTTCCTCAGATTTGGGAACCAGAGAGTGCTAGGTGATAGCAACCAACTCAAGTAGCTATGAGTTCTATGGTTTTACGATTCTCACTAGTATTCAAATCTTGGTGCCAGCAACTATATTAACATATCAAAAAAAAAAAAGGCTTCTTGCAATTCACTCATTATAGCAGCATCTTTCCCTCCACTACACAGCTTCAAAGAAGATGACGACGAAGTTGAGATGCTAGCAGAGTTGGTTACTGCACTTGCTCATCTCTCTTCGAATGGGAGGAAAAGATCTTCACATCACCAAGATCTTTCTCACTCACTGATCTGTAGCAACAATGCTAATTTCTCATAACAAAAGCCAACAGAACTCATCCTTCTTTGGATATCCGATGGCTTCTACTTGTCAAGTGGATGGGTAAACGCCATGCTCGCTTTCTACCCTGAAAAAACAAGAGTAAATATATTTTTTTTATAGTAATTATTTGGGTTGTTGGGTTTTATGGTTTTGTTGTGAGATGGATCAAGAATAGTGGCAAGTGAGCGTGTGTCATATATCTGTTTGTCTTGATAGAGGACAACCAATTAGTGTATGGGATCATGAGTATCAGAATGTGGGACTTTACTTTCTTGTTGGAAAAGCAAGTGGATGATCTCACAGAATGATGACGGTTGCAGAGGGCTAGTGAATATGTATCTTACATGCAATACAGAAGAAAAGCTTGGACTTTTATTGAAAGGTAGAAAGTTTGGAAATTTTAGTGGAGCCTAACTCATTACAACATCTAGAAGCAATTAACCATAAATCTCTTTTAACAGAAAACTGATGGGTGAGGTCATGTGCATGAGCTGTTCTTACACTTTTGAATGTGTGACCATACCGA
>JAMKQA010006417.1:0-11703 GCA_024699735.1 Posidonia australis | reverse complement strand
AAAAACTCATACACACTTCTCCATCCACGACTCGTGTATACATCCAATCACGATGACAAGACATTTCTCTCTACAAAAGAAAGAAATGATAAGATGTCTTTATTGAAAAAAATGAAATATGATGAGAAATCAAGAAACAAGTGCAAATGAAGGGATAGAGCATGTCATCATTGGGCTCACTTGCATTGAACCTAGATAAGATAATATGATTCCCTACTACGGTACCTGATAGCTCTCTTACTTCTGCACTGTCTCTCTTCTTTTGGCTAAAGCCACCAAAATCTAAGCCAATTTAATCATTCCTTTTCTTTATTCACAAGTCCAACAACCTAAGATCTTTGTTTAGCTTTTAATGGCCTAGTACCTACAATTTTGTTATTGGTCACTGGGCCTTACAAATTTATTATTATTTAATTTAATGGCTTTTAAGACCTTTGTTTTGTCTTTATTTACAAATTTATTACATACCAATTAATAGAGAAGACAAAAAGAAGAGTAACAAGAAGGAACTACAAGTTATAGTATTATCAACTAATGGGTCCAAGTGTGTTGACAAGTGAGAAATACAATCCTAATCCTACTAAATTAAGAAATATCGTAGTCAACAATGCAACTAGAAGACTTGAACGATGAAGTGCATACAACAAAAACAATTTATTTAAAAGGCCATGGGAAACGAAAGCAGAGATGCACCTAAACAATCATATGATGATAAACAAATGAGCAGAGTTGCAGCTAAACAATCAAATTTGCTGTTCTAGTTCATTGATATTTCATAAGTTAAGGAAAAACTAAATACAGATGACAAGAAATTTACAGAAAACTCTTCTGTCTACACAATTGAGCAGGCTCCTCTACACGGTTGGGCCTCTCATGGAATAGGGCATGATATTCTTTGTAACAGTGAGATAGATGGATACTTTCAGGCTAAATCTGTATCTCCTGCGCTAAATTCTCTATCTTAGTCAATGGTTCCCCAAGGGGATACTTTCAGGCTTCCAATGGGCTCAGACAAGGTGACCCCCTATCTCTATTCTTGTTTATTGTGGTCACTCACGTGCTAAATCGGATGCTTTCACTTGTAACTGATAATAATTTAGTAACAGGTATTCAGATACCTAATGGTGGCCCTAATATATTGAATATCCAATATGCTGATGACACGATCCTTTTTCTGTCTGCCAGGGAAGAGGATTTAGTGAATATCAAGAGAATTCTCTACTGCTTTCAGTCCTGCTCTGGACTCAAAATAAACTTTAACAAATCGTCAATCACTGGCTTGGGTGTTTCGGCAGAGTTCACTAAAAGGGCTTCTCAAATTCTGGGATGTAGTATAGACCAATTACCCATAAAGTACCTAGGTTTGCCATTACATTACAGGAAGTCTAACTATCAGGATTGGTCCCCAATAATTGAGAAAATCACCAAAAAATTATCCAATTGGAAAGCAAAATTCCTTTCTCTGGGGGGACGGCTTACTTTGGTTAATTCAGTTTTATCTGCAATTCCCACCTATTACCTTTCGATTCTACATCTTCCCATTAGTGTTGTCAAAGCAATAGATAAGCTAAGATGCTGATTCCTATGGAATGCTGCTCCTTCCAATAATGTTTGTCATTTGGTGAAATGGAAAGCTATTTGTAGATCTAAGGAGCAACAAGGTTGGGGCATCATTAATTTGGCCCACTTTAACTTGGCTTTGAAATATAAGTTGCTTTGGCAATTATTCTCCAATACCTATTCACTGAAATGGAAAGAGGTAGTAATTGCTAAATGCTGTGTTAGGAATGGCTTCGAGGCCATATTAAATTTATCTAATAGGAGAGCATCACCACTATGGTTGGAACTTAAAAAATGCTTCGATATTATTAATGGATTCTCTGTTTTCCAGGTTCAAAATGGAAGAAATACTATATTTTGGGAAAACAAATGGTGGAATGGTGAAAAATTAAGAAATTGTTTGCCAGATCTATACCATTTAGCCAGATTTAAAAAAGCCTCTGTATTTAAAATTTTAGAAATAAATGCTGCTGATCCTAACTCATTATTCACTGATACTCTATCATTGGAGAATTCCGATTCAATAAGTGCTCAGATAAATACTTGGTCCTCCATACTTAACAGTGTTTGTATTACAAATGCACAAGATATTATGATTTGGCAACCCACCAACAAAACTTTCACTGTCAAATCATGCTACGATTTGTTAAATGATGGTGGACTCCGCTTTAAATATTTGCATGAAATTTGGGATTGTTGGGTGCCACTGAAAACTAAACTCTTTACCTGGTTAGTGTTATGCAACAGAATCCTTACAAAAGAAAATCTTATGAAGAAGGGATGGCAGGGAAATGATTCTTGCATTTTTTGCTACTCTACTCTTGAATCAGTAAAGCATTTGTTTTTGTCATGCCCATTTGTGCAGTCCATTTGGCAGTCATTCTCTAATGGATGTATATATCCTGCTTTTACTTCTATTGAGGACCTAATAGCCATCCCACCTGTACTCAAATTTGATGCCACCTTATCTGGTGCTCACAGTTTTGTTCAAGTTGTTCTATGGACTGTTTGACAGGAGAGAAATAATAGAATATTTCGGGATTTATACAAGACTCATTTTATGATTACCAATGATATTTCTGCATTGTTTCATTGTTGGATAGACTCTTTGGCAACTGGTTTTGAAAAGAGTGAGAATTTAATGGCAATATCTGCATTCCAACAGAGCAGAGAGGTGGAGCAGACTTTGGCTCCTAATTATGAGATGGATCTTGGCACACCAGCTATTCCGGGCCATGATTAACCTTTGATTAATTGATTTTGCATCTTACTGGCTGTGTTCTACGTTTGTTTTACTATGCTTTACTAACTTCAAAACTCAGAGCCTTGATATATTTTGTTGATTGTCACTTGTTGTGTGACGGAGTACCATTTTTGTAATATTTTGTTGAGACAATACTTTACAATACTTTGGTTGAAATTTTCTTACAATAATAAAATTAACTACCGTTTACAACAATAAACAGTGAGATAGATGGACTACTGGAGTCTCCAGTCTGCAGAAATTCTATGTTTCCACCTATTCAGCAGGTTTGAATTGCATCTGAGGACTATCCTTTCTATCATATTGTACATCTATCCTGCTCTCTTTTTGGTTAACTGTGTGCTTCATTTTAGATGCATAAGCATGCAACATATGGGAGAACTTCATTTCCTCTTGATGCACTACAGGTGTCATTGTTTATTTTTTTTGTATGATTAGACATTTCTGTTCTGCACTTTAATTCCCAGTGCAATTTTCTTATTTTCTGTATATAGCGGTTTAAATTGCACATGCATCCCAGCTTTGTTACCAAACTAAATATTTTCTTTCTGAGTGGCAATGTAAAAACTTTTTAATGTTAAAAGGTGAAGTGGAGAAAACAGCCAAACAGGAACAGTTACAGGTCTAATCAAGAAGATTAGGCAAAAAACAAGGAAAAAAACACAACATCGAAGAGATTTGGCTGAGAAACACAAACCACAAGAAATCCCAAAAACAAAGACTGAGAAGCATGCCATTTAGATGGCCCCACCTGCTTTTTTCTATCGCAATGTCTGGATAACATCTGATTGCACGTTCAAACGAAAAATTGAAATAACAAGCACTTCTAAATCATCCAATAAATCGTGCTATCTTTGAGTGAACAGGACACCTAAAATAAATATAAAAATAAATGAAACAACCCTAAAATGATGTGTTGGTTCTTCCATGAGTCAGGCTATTTCTTGTAGCCTTGATTTCAATACATTTTAATCCCACATTACACCAAGATTTTCCAGTTTTTTTAACAGGTATTATATGATTCTTTTTAAACTTGTCTTGCATCTGATTTTCCAAGGAATTCAAATATAATCAAGACAAAAGCTATGGAACAAATATAATCAAGACAAAAGCTATGGAACTCACCATCTCAGGGACACTAATAAGATTTTGTTCATGACCAAAAGCCAGGCCAACATTTTTTTTTGAAGTACTACATCTACTAACTAGTCCTGCATAACATTCTGAATCAAGAAAGACTTGGGAAGAGAGATTGCCTGTCAGATAAGTGGGAAAACTCACTCTGCAATGGTTAAACAGACTATGCATGACACAAACTTTGTCCATCTCAAGCAGGCATGCTAAAAATCTAAAAAAGAAACGCTCTGTGGCACTGCCCATCTAAAATCTTTATAAAAAAGGATGCCATTAGCTGGTAATAAACCTTGATTAAAGGAGTTATATGCTCTGTGGCACTGTCCATCTAAAATCTTTATAAAAAAGGATGCCATTAGTTGGTAATAAACCTTGATTAAAGGAGTTCATATGTCATTACCCCAGATGAGATTTTCCTAATGGTGAACTTGACTGAATTATGAAAAATCAATATGATGAAGACAAACTTAAGAAATTGAACCTAAGGATGGTTTAGTATCAGTAGATGACTGCAGGTTTTTCTTTAGGTTCATGAGATGCGGAAACAATCCAAGACGATCAAACAATTAAAAAGGACAAAAAGGGCCAGGTATACATTGGCCAGTAATCTGAAAAACAGCAGCACCCATAACGTACTAATTTATAACCTATTTAAAGTTTTAAAAACATGCAAGGAATAATACACAATTAATACCAATTGGTTAACCGATTTTGTGTCTTCCGTCAGTGATAACGGGTATGCAGAAACGTCCCCGTACTCTACAGATCAATAACATCAGATTAAGAGAAACGAGCTTGGTTTTTTAGATAAACGTCTGAGTTCCTGACATGAAAGAAACAAACAAAGCTAAGCAAGAAAAACCAAACCACCAGAATGCATACCCGTCTGCGATGGGGGGAGACTCGCTTCGACGAGGTGCTGTGATGGGAGGAGGTGCTGCGATTGTATGGTCGATAAGCAGGAGGAGGCTCGCTCCATCGACAGGCGGAGGCTCTCTCCATCGATAGGCGGGAGGAGGAGGAGGAGGAGGTGCTATGGAGGAGCACCGTCGACAGGCGGGAGGAGGATGCGGCGGAGGAGGAGGCGGAAAAGACGCGGACAGACGAGAATTTAGGTTAAGAAAGAAAGGGGCAGAACGACCTGCGTCGAGGTATTTTATACCTGAATTAGTGAGGACATTAACGAGGATATTTCCTCGTTATGTAGTCGCTAAATTCAAGCGAGGACATTGCGAGAAAAAAATCCTTGCAAAAATGTCGCTATGGTATTGCGATGACATTTCCTAGCACAATCCCTGCTATATGTCCTCGTTAGATTATTACGAGAACATGTCCTCGCTAGTTGTCCTCGCAAAATCTAATTTTTCTTGTAGTGGACTCCTCTCCAAGATAAATGGTAGGAGTAAGGTTGTTCACATGCCTCTCTCAGTGGAGCTCAACTTCTGTCTACTGCTTCTGTCTCCTTATTTTCTTTTGTGCTCCAAGGTCTTGTGTATTTTCCTTTATTGCTCACGCTCTCTCTAGGCCTAAAATTTTTACTCCCTCTCGAGATATAGGTCCCGTGGGAATTTGCTCACTTAGCCCATTTCTCTGAAACCTCGCTGTCACATCCTATGCTTCTAGGGTAGTAGCACATGAGGAGGACTTGTCATGTCTTACACAGGCAGGCTCCCAATTTTCCTCATTGGGCAATGACGATGCTATGCAAAAAGAAAAGGTGTAGAAGATTATTCATGCTGTGCAATGATGCGATACTAATATGAAAATGCATGACTCATGGTGCAACGCATTAGGATCGACTGAGAGTCATTGATAGTACTTCTTTAAGTAGGAGACATTGACAGGCTCTGATTGCTCTGTATGGTCCATGCCTTCAAGAATGACTGCACCCGCTGATAGGGCCTCCTTAACCACAAAAGGTCTGCGCCAGTTCGGCCTAAATTTTCCCATTGTATCTAGCAAATGAATGGCACGCAGGACCAAGTCTCCTGGTTCAAAGCTTCTAGGACAGACTTTCTTTTGATAAGCTCGGGCCACTCTCTTCTGGTAGCATTGGGCATGATGCAGAGCTTGCAACCTATGCTCATCAATTAGATCGAGCTGAACATTACGGTCTTGTACCCACTCAGCCTCTTCTATTTCTGCCTCCCTCAAGATCCTTAACGAAGGAATCTCCACTTCGAAGGGAAGGACTGCTTCCATGCCATACACCAAAGAGTAAGGTGTTGCTCTTGTGGATGTCCGGATGGAGGTTCTATAAGTCCATAATGCATAAGGCAACTTTTCATGCCAATCTCTATGTGTCTCGGCCATTTTTTTCAATATCTTCACTAGATTCTTGTTAGCCAACTCTACTGCCCCATTCAACTGAGGTCGATAGGGGGAGGATCTGTGATGTCTAATCTTGCAACTCTGGTGGAAATCCTCAACTCTCTTTGCTATGAAATTAGTTCCGTTGTCTGAAATGATAGCAAATGGAACCCCATATCTGGCGACAATATTATTCTTGATGAATTCTTCTGTAATAGCTACTGTGACTGTCTTGTAGGACGCCGCCTCGACCCATTTCGTAAAATAATCAATGGCTACCAGAATATAACGGTGCCCATTGGATGTTGCAGGATGAATGGCCTCGATAACATCAATTCCCCAAGTAGAGAATGGCCAGGGTGATGACATGCTATGCAATTGCTGTGGGGGAGCATGTATAAAATTGCCGTGTATCTGGCAGTTATGGCATCTTCTGACAGAGTGGCAGCAGTCCGTTTCCATGGTGGACCAAAAATACCCTTGTAGCATAATTTTCTTGGGTAGAAGAACCCCATTCATATGTGGGCCGCAGGTGCCTGCGTGGACTTTCAACGTTAGCTCATCTACCTCCTTTTTGTCTACTCACCTGAGGAGCATCTAGTTGTAAGACCTTTTGTATAACTGCCAGGCCCCGAGCACATATTTGGATGCTAACCGTGTCCGGGTCTTCTTATATGACGTAGAAATGCCAGGAGGGAAACTACCAGACTTCAAAAATGCTTTAATATCACTATACCAAGGCGGTTCAGTAGATGACGGCGCCTCATGGATTTGCATACAATGTGCCGGTTGTTCAATGCATGTAACTGAAATGTCTATAGCTTGTGCCTTTGGGAGTTATAACCATGATGCCAGGGTTGCCAGGGCGTCTGCATATGCATTCTTGGCTCGCTTCATGAAGGAAAACTTGACATCTTCAAATTCTTTAGTCAATTTCAACAAGTGTTCATGATATAATACAAGCTTCTGGTCTTTTGTCCTCCAGTCACCATTGATCTGTGAAATAACCAGCATTGCATCGCCAAACACTTGGAGCTCTTGGGCGCCTTGGTCCCTTGCTATCTGTAAGCCTAAGATACAGGCCTCATATTCGGCTTCGTTATTGGTGCATTCAAATGTCAACTTCCTTGCAAAGGGAATAAGCTGTCCTTGTGGCGTTGCTAAAACTGCACCGATTCCTCTTCCTCACTAGTTGACTGCACTGTCGAAATACAGACACCATTTCCGCTCGTTCTGAGGTCCCTCTGGTTCCTCATCACCCATTGCAAATAATATATCCTCATCTGGGAATTGGGTCTGCAAAGGCTGGTACTCTGGCAAAGGTAAGTCGGCCAAGTGATCCGCCATGGCTTGTCCTTTTATGGACTTCTGTGTGACAAAGGTGATATCGTATTGGGATAACATCACCTGCCATTTAACACATCTGCCCACCAAAGTTGGCTTCTGGAACAGATATTTGATTGGGTCATGCCGACATAACAAGAGAACCGGATATGCCATCATATAATGCTGGAGGCGCTGTGTGGCCCACACCAGGGATAAGCAGGTTTTCTCTATCGGGATGTATCTAACCTTGCAGTCATTGAAATTTTTGCTGAGGTAGTAAATAGCTCTCTCTTTACGCCCAGATTTGTCATGCTGGCCTAAAACTGCGCCCATTGAATGCTACATGGTAGAGAGATATAGTAACAAAGGGCGCCCAGGCACGGGGGGAACTAAAACTGGAGGCTTCACCACAAGTTGTTTTATCTTGTCGAAGGCAGCTTGACATTCCTCATTCCAACAAGTCTGAGCATTTTTCCTTAGTAGCTTGAATATGGGCTCACATATAAGCGTAAGTTGTGCAATGAACCTGCTGATATAATTTAACTTGCCTAATAAACCACGAATTTCTTTCTCAGTGGTTGGGGGAGGCATGTCAATGATAGCCCTGGCTTTATGATGGTCCACTTCAATTCCCCTCTGACTGATGATATAACCCAGTAGCTTTCCAGAAGATACTCCAAATACGCATTTGTTGGGGTTCAAGCGGAGCTTATACTTTCGCAGGCGCTCAAATAATCTTCTTAAACAGGTAAGATGGCCCTCGGGCTCCTTAGATTTGGCAATCATGTTGTCCACGTACACTTCAACCACTTGATGCATGAGATCGTGGAACAAAGCTGTCATAGCCCTTTGATATATTGCACCTGCATTCTTTAATCCGAATGTGTTTCTATACCGGCATTGCACTACTGATTCTTCTTTCCTGTCTGAATGATCCACGGAGCTAAGAGTCCTTGCCTCCGATGTGGATGCCTATTTATTCTTGTTTTTTGATTTATCATTTTCTTTTGTGTTGCTAACTGTACAAAATTTTGTTTGCTGGCGGCTGCTCTGCTGTAGACTGGTGGGGCCACCATCTGTCCCACTCGTACTTGCTTCAAGATTTCGACCCTCACCCTCAAGGTGAGGCTTATATTGCCAATTATACCAACTAGACCGGCCTTCCGGCTGACAGGAGATTAACTCCAATGGTCTAGTATCCCTTTCATCTGTTTCCTGCAGGACCATAATTGAAATCTGGTCCTAGGGTGGTACTGGTGTGTCTGCTGGTGGTGCTGTGACAACTGCTTTGCCCTTTCTTCTGTGGTCCTGCTCTGCTATATCTTCTGCAAGCATATTTAGCTGCTCCTGAAATAACAAGTCCAGATCCCCGATGTCATCATCTGAGTCTGCCTCTTGGACTATAATCTAAGCTGCTGACTGCTCTGCCTGCTTACCGCTCTGCATGATATCCTGCCATATACTGTGTTTTTCTAGCTGGCTATTGTCTTGATATGAACCCTCTAGGCAGATCCAGGCTGGTGGTGCTGACACTGCATAGGAACTATGGTTCGGATCCATAATGCCTACGCTAACAAAGTTGGATAAATCTCGTGGAACAATCATCTTGGAAGACTTACCCTGGCGTTGTGATCCCTTCCTCTGGCTGCATCGCTCGTAACCCAAACCGTCTCGCTCAACCCATTCTTCGGCTTCAATCGGCTTGGTGATTCCCTCACCATAAAGCCCAAGAGGTGATCCTTTCTCGTATCCCCATTTGCGACACAGGTTGTCGATCATCAAACGGGGGTTGCCAGAAGTGGCCAAATGGCTGGCAAGCTCTGAGGGTGGAATGAAATTAACTGGTTCAAACTGATTAACCCGATAGAGGACATCGGTAGGTTTAGGCTCGAAGTGAACAGTCTGCGGGGTTAGAGCTGAGACAGACTCAACCTTCTCCATGTCTTCTGCCAGGACAACAACAACGTTGTCATCCCAACAAAACTTAATCATGCGATGGAGGGTCGAAGGAATAATTTGATGCTTGCGAAGCTAAGGGCGTCCAAGCAAAAGATTGAATGAAGGTTCGATATCTACAACGTAGAACTCCACGTCGAAGCGAGCAGGACCAATGGTCAGGGGAATTATTAGAATTCCAAGTGCATCATGATGCATATTATCAAAAGCTGTCATCCCTTTCACAACTGGTATAACATCCTCGGACTTGAATCCGATTGCACTTGCTGTACGCAAGGGGCATACATTAAGGCCTTCTCCATTGTCCACTAGTGTGAGGGGGATGCGAAAACTTTGATATTGCGCAGTGATGAACAAGGGAGAGTTGTGATTGGTGCCAAAGGGAGATAACTCTAGGCTGGAGAAGGAGACAACCTGAGGTGCCGCAATCATTCATACCATGTTTTCAAGGGTAGCAGGCTCTATTGTCTGGGATACACGAGCTGCCTGAAAGACCCTAAGGAAAGCTTCTCTATGCTCGGCAGATGTATGGATTAGGTCCCAAATGGAAATATCGGCTTTTAACCTTCTTAAGCTGGACAGTGATGTCAGCTGAAGGTTGGCTGCTAGTGGTAGGATAGGACGGTGCTACTCTAGGCATAGGTGGTTGAGGAGAATGTGCCTGGGGTTGGGCAGGGGTTACTACTATAGGTGCTGATGGCCTAGATGACTGGGTTTGTAACTGGTTAGGGACTTGGGTTAAGGGGTTAGGCCTGGTTGCTGGGGGTTTGTATACTCTACCCGATCGCGTCACTTCTGCACACATTCCTATGGCATAATTGTAAGGAACATGATGCATGTTGTGGGTCAGAGTAACAACAACTGAGGGACGGGCTGCTAACCGTACAAGTGATATTGAAGGATAAGTGCGAGTAGGGGTATTTACCTAGGGGTGCTGGTAGTACTGGTGAGGGTATTGGTGGGCCTGAGGGTGTGCTAGCTGTCTTGGCCTAGATTGGGGCCAGGCGGATAAATAGATTGGAGTAGGTGCTTGGGGATATGTTACAGGTGGCACCTCAGGGTTCTCCAACTCAACAGCAGGATGGATCATAAAAACAGATTCCTCGACGTTGTCGAGGAAGGAGCGATACAAATGGTAGGGAAAAGGAGAAGATACGTCATGAATCAAAGCAGTTGGGCAGATAGGGGAAGAAACTGACCCAGAAGGAACCGATGAGAAAGAAGCAGAAGAAACAAAATTAACTCCCAAGGAACCTGGCGCTCCCGGAGGCGGATGTTGTGGCAAGGGCTGACTAACTATGCTAGGGTGTGCTAGCTGTGCTTGCTGTGCTAGGTGTGCTACCGGGGAATGTGCTGGGGCGGTTGCCTGGGTATTAATTACAATGACCCTCTGGTCAATCAAATCCTGGACGGCGTCCCTGAGTGTCAAACAATTGTCCGTCGTGTGGCCAGCCACCCGATGGAAATTGCAGAACGCGAAGGGCGTACCTCCGGCAACCTCAGCAAGGATGCGACTTTAGGGAATACCATGCTTAACGGCTCCACTAAAGGAGTATAGTGGCGTCGGTCACGGGGTTGTCGCTTCGGCTGTGGATGTGCCAACGGTGGGCGCGTCCTAGCCGATGGGTTAGGATATAGTGGTGTGGCAGTGGGGGTAATATGTGATGCATGTTGTGCTCTAGGTGTAGGTGTGGGTGCGTAAACTACTTGGCACTGCGGGGGCGGGCGGACATCTGCTGGAGCAGCTGGGGATCTAATGTAGGAGACAGTATTTTTGGAGGGATCCCGCCTCCTGGGTGGATTAGTGTTGGGGTTGTTGCTGCTGCTAGGGCCACTATGTGAGGAAGTTGCCTGATTGGCAAATGCTGAGAGTGCTGGAAAACTGCTGCCGAGTAGTGAACTCTCAACACGGGCGCCCGCCAGAAGTAGTGTAGAGAAAGTGGTGACAGGTTGAATGCTAAGCAGAGCCCCGATCGTTGGCTGTGCTCCCCGGATCACTATCTCAATAGACTCCTCGTCAGAGGGTCTATCCTTGACTTGTGAAGCCAAAGAGCGCCAACGTCCAAGATACTCCCCGAATGCTTCTTAGGGTCTCTGCATGAGAGCGACTAGGTCCTCCCGCTTGGGGACTAAGTCGAGGTTAAAGGAGTATT
>JAMKQA010006416.1:0-19704 GCA_024699735.1 Posidonia australis | reverse complement strand
GATTAGATTCTTGCTACTTTGGACCACGGCCAGATTCAGTGGAGGTGACCGGAATAGAGAGAATCTAACTTCTTCTTTCGTTTTTTGCTCAAAATAATCAAATTGGCAGTATGGTGACACCCATTTGGAAGTGTTCAAAATAATCAAGACCTCTGGGCATTCAATATAATCATGTGTCGATAAAATGAACGGAGAAAAACATGTGTCATTATGTTATTCTTGCCGATTGAGAGTTGCAATTCCACAAAACACCTCCATTGTCAACATTTCACAAACTAACAGTTTAATCCAAGCACGTTTTGAGCGAGGAGGTCAAGGCCCTTTTGTGTTGTTGTTGTTGCTGTTATCGTTATCGTTATCGTCTTTGCCACGTGAGAATCGACGTGTCACGAGCAACGAAGAATCCCAAATCGTGTGTGTTCACAACCGCGTTGTTCTATTCTTCAAGGCCAGCAAGCGTCGATTGAATTGCAGGATACACATTTTTTTTTTTTTTTTTTTGATGCAGTGATGTGTGCATGTTGTTCCAGGGAAAAACAAATCCATCCTTTACAAATATGCAAAGTATCAGATATTCAGATGTATGTGCCACTGGTGACAAGGGACAGATTAAGTTATCAGAGAAACAAGCGTGCGTGTGTGGTGTTCTTGTCACATGCATGCCTAATTTTATCTTTGCAGAATACATCAGCAGATGTCATGTTTGTTGATTGTGAACTTTCTCGTATGGGGTCTGACCTCAGACTACCCCCATTAATCTTATGAAAATGTGATCAATAATGATCACAACTATAGAGTGCAAGATCTGGGGAAGTTTCTTGTCACATACATGCATGTTGATTTTCTTTTTGTTCCTCAGCTTTTCCCCATGATTTCCATGTTTATAAAAATAAAACAAAACAAAACAAAACAATACCTCTTCGTTTAGACAAACCGAAAACGTGGATAAACTGCATAGCAATAAAAAAAGAAAGAAAAGAACAATTGGGCCACAGATTAGAGAGTCAAATAATTAAGTAGACTGAATTTGTTCCCTCCGTGTCTCCAACAAACACCACTTTAATTAACATCTGATCATCTCCTTCTTCTATATTACAATTGATTTGCATTTGTGTCCTCATGGATACTTCGATTTAGCTTACCATCTTTTCCTTTTTTCGACGTGAACATGCATATAAATTCAATGACTTGTGCAATACTGCATGGTATGTGAGAACAAATATTGAGCTATAACGTTGCATATTTTAAGTTACCTTTGTTGTATCACGAGTTCTTTCGTCTCTCCTATTAGATATGATGGTTTCAAAAAATTTGTTCTTGATTCAAGTGCCATTATCGCACCTTATAGTCTTATATATGTAGACATGGAAATCGTGTTGGATTGGTCCTTGGTCGTTCGATCCAGTCTCGATCTGGTTCAGTAAGGACTCGGAAAAAATAAACTTGGGTCAAACAGGATCGACCCACAGACGGACCATGGACCGTGTTGGACCCATGAGTTGCAAGAGGAGGCCCGATCAGGTCAAGGGACGGACTGACAATTTCTCAATATATGTATGTTATTTTCAATGCTAATGGAAGAATCAAGAATCCATGAAACTCATCATCTAAATTTAACCATGTCAATTATGACCAAAATATGACAAACTAATGTGAATCAAACTTTACATTATTGTGTTTAGTACTTGATTTCAAAGTGCAATAGGCTCAATCATATATACACAAAGTTGATTAAACTTGACAACCTCTTACAAATCAGCTTCTACTGTATTCAATCATAATCCATTCAAGGTACTTTAGGTCAATATAGAAAGAACTTGATGGATCCAACACTTCAACCAAAAATACAATAATGTATATATAAAAGTGTATACATAACTAATGTTTGACTTCATTCCAATCAACCTAGGCATGAAATGAGTCACTTGTATTCGGCATTTTATAACGAATTGGTTGTAGCAAACTCTATTCATCTGCCAAATGTAGCAGACGCCTATTAGTATTAATACCTAACTTTAATCCTCTTGGAATTCGAACTTTAGGTCTGAAGTTGTGCATCCACAGTCTCTGGTCAAATGAGTTGTTTACAGTTGGACCCAAACGATAGGAAAAAACCATAGAAGTAGTTGTCACAAATATCAGAGGTTTACGAGACAATTGGTGCAACGTACCTACCAATAAAATAATTCCACCACGTGCTGCGGGAGGACTCACACGCATCAACAAACGGTAATGGCGGGAAAACGGGAAAAAGGGCCCAACATGGCGTGGTCCAACCAACACCGGCACCACCCTCCTTAATCCTTATCCACACTTAACAACCATCACTAATGAACAATCATAGTCATCATTAAACCGCTTCTTCTCAAACTAAGCACAATTACTCGGAACTAATCACTTCCCTTAATTAAATCCCCAATCTCTCCCCACCCCTAACCCCCAACCATTTCCCCCATCACCGGCAGCTCCTGGTTAGTCAGCCTTCTAATTAAAAAATCCCCCCGTTTTACAGCACCGGCCCCGCCGGGATCCCCTGCCGGATTGGTACCCTCTAATCCCATACCACACGTCCACGTCAGCATTCCTTAACCGGACATCTCCGGTCATACTTCCATCGTCTTCTTCTTCTTCTTCCGCTATATATACCAGCTCCCTAGATTGGGCAAATTTTTTCCCACTCTCCTCTCCTCCACCTACCCCCCGCTCCTCCTCCTCCTCCTCCTCCTCCTCCTTTGCCGCGGCCGCCGCGGCCGCCTCTGTACTCCAGCGAGATCTGATCTCGGCTGCCTTTAGCGCTTGTTCGCTACCGCCGCTGTGCCATTTCAGCTCCTGTTCAGGTCAGATCTGCTGTTTTCTTGCTACGATTTGGTTCCGAAAATCGGTTTTTTTTTCTTCTTCTTTCATCTGTGCTGATTCGAATGATGTTTGGTGCAGATCAGGAGAAGGAAGAGGGCGTGGGGGTTTATGGATGGGATGGTGGGATCTCACTGCTCGCTGGTGGAGGCGGACGACTACGATCTCTCCCGGATCCTCGACAAGCCGAGGCTGAAGATTGAGAGGAAGAGGTCGTTCGACGAGCGGTCGCTGAGCGAGCTCTCGATCACGGGGAACCTGAGGGCGATCGATTCGTACGATAACCTGTACTCTCCTGCTGGCGGGACGCGGTCGGGGTTCGATTCGCCCGCGTCCTCGTGCAGGAACTCGTTCGAGCCGCACCCCATGGTTGGGGAGGCTTGGGACGAGCTTAGGAAGTCGCTGGTGAACTTTAGGGGGATGCCCGTCGGGACCATCGCTGCCATTGATCATCAGTCCGAGGAGGTTCTGAATTATGATCAGGTACCTTTCTTTATTCGTTTTGGTTGGTTTATTTGTTTACATCTTTAGCTCTCAATGATAGTGGAGGTATTCCAGTCTTTGTAGAGAATAGATGTGAAAGGTGGGAGCTTTATCTTGAAACTGGTTTCTTACTGGCATATTATACTACTCATTTTTATCCATGGATGTTCTATTTGGTGGTTTAGTTGATTAAAGTGTCTCCTCCCTAGCAATAGAAGATATATATTTGCAAAAGTATAATAAAGAAGCTACAACTTCTGTCTGGGTAGATGAAATACTAGAAACCTCTGGCTATTGATCTTCTTCTTCATTTTTCCCCCCTTAAAAACTAGGTCTTTGTCCGGGATTTTGTACCAAGCGCGCTTGCTTTCTTGATGAATGGTGAGCCGGACATAGTAAAGCATTTTCTTCTTAAGACACTCCATCTCCAAGGGTGGGAAAAGACAATCGATCGCTTTAAGCTTGGAGAGGGTGTTATGCCAGCTAGCTTCAAGGTGCTTCATGATCCTGTTAGGAAAACAGATACTTTGATGGCAGATTTTGGTGAGAGCGCGATTGGAAGGGTTGCACCTGTTGACTCTGGGTTCTGGTGGATTATTTTACTTCGAGCCTACACAAAGTCAACCGGCGATTCATCTTTAGCAGAGACACCTGAATGTCAAAAAGGGATGCAACTTATTCTGGCGTTGTGCCTGTCAGAGGGGTTTGATACATTCCCAACTTTGCTATGTGCAGATGGATGCTCGATGATTGATCGAAGAATGGTAAGATTGTTGCGCTTCCATATTACCCATTTTGTTTTAAGCAGTCATATTACCCATATTATTCAATCAGTTGAGGTTGTCAAAGAACATGTCTTTCTATGCTCAAGTGCATGGAATAGTGGTTTTTTTTCCTGAACATTGAAATTATCATTGACATCATTGCAATTACTACCCTTAGGCTTGTTCGTTGGTGAACCTTTTGCTCCTAAATTGAATTCCAAAACCTTTTTGTGCAAGTTCTGAACTTGTTTTTGTTTCCTTCCTCTTGCATAGTAGTGGTCCACAAAATTTTTTTAATTAAATCAGCCACAAGCTAATGAATTGGTTCCCTTGATAGAGAACTTTTATAAAGTAAAAAAAATGGAAATACAGAATCTTGTCATAATTTATAAAAGGGCCGTTGTGCAGAAGTTGGTGTTCAAAGACAACAGTTTTCTGCAATTCATGGTGGGTTGTCCATTTTTCTGAGAATTTTTTATACGATAAAAAAAATGAGCGTGTTCTATTTCCTAAAAAATGTGTATAATGATGAAGTTTATAATGGAGTGGTCTATCAGAAACGGAGATGCTCAACAATTTATACCTTTAGTTCACAACTTCTTGTCACTTCAATGATTGTCTAGCTGACTACAATTTTTGCTTATCTAATATGTATGCATGGACTAGGTTGTAATTAGCAAATATAATTCCCAAACATACACTTCCGAATATGCATGCACTAGTTTGCTAGAATAACTTACATGCAAGATATAGAGATAGATTGAAAATATTGTGTCTTCACGTCATCTAATTCTTTTTAAGAGTTGAAATTGAAGGAAAAGTATTGATATAAATGGCAATATTGATACAGACAACAATTTCAACGTACCAAAATCATGGAGATGTTAGAATTCAAATATTAAAAGATATACTTGAAATTAAAGAATGGAATTTGGTGCATGCAATTGCAGCAGGTGAAGATGTCATAACAGGGTAAATAATAAAATAACTGAATGAGGAAAGGGTAAACAGGGATACTAGGTGTAATATAAAAGATCGAAACACTCAAATGAGATGTGATACCTTTTAGTGGATGAATCTCAGAAAAGCAAACCATAAAAGTCTTTCACTGAACTTTTACATGTGTTGTAGATGTATAATAGATGCTATATTTAAAATAAGTTCATTAGAATATTTGTAGATAGTTCACACTTTGTGCTTGTAATTTTTATGTCTACGTCTAGATGCTCTAATGTGTATTCAAATGATATTGTGTACTTTATATATTTGTCTCTTGTCAGAATAGTTTTTCCTTTTGGATTCAATAGTTACATGTTTTCATTTTTGAACTGGTTTTGCAGGGAATATATGGTTATCCAATTGAAATCCAAGCTCTTTTCTTCATGGCTCTTAGGTGTGCTTTGTATATGCTTAAGCATGAAGGAGAAGGGAAGGAGTTTATAGAGAGAATAGTGAAACGATTGCATGCCTTAAGTTATCACATGCGGAGTTACTTTTGGCTTGATTTCCAGCAGCTTAATGACATATATCGTTATAAAACTGAGGAATATTCTCATACTGCTGTAAATAAATTTAACGTTATTCCAGATTCAATCCCGGATTGGGTGTTTGATTTTATGCCATGCCGTGGTGGTTATTTTATTGGAAATGTCAGCCCTGCAAGAATGGACTTCCGATGGTTTTGCTTGGGCAATTGTGTTGCAATTTTATCCTCTCTAGCTACTCCGGAGCAATCCATGGCTATTATGGATCTTATTGAAGAACGATGGGAAGAGTTGGTTGGAGAAATGCCTTTGAAGATATGCTATCCTGCAATTGAGAACCATGAGTGGCGGATTGTGACAGGTTGTGATCCCAAGAATACTAGATGGAGTTACCATAATGGAGGATCATGGCCAGGTTTGTTGGTTTTCAATCAATATATTATCTTCTAGAATTTTCATTTTTCTTAATTTTTTTGGGGATTCATTAAAATTTAATGTGCAGCAAAAAGGCTTTACTCTTTCAGAGACTTTAAAAGCAAAATACATAAAAGGACTAGAAAACCTGACTTCAAAAAACTGTTTTTCTTAATGATAACCTATTAAATTTCTATATTGGCTACTCTAGGAGTCACTTAGGTTTTAGGTAGAATCACACCATTTCCACATTTTAGCTGATGTGAGCCTACTTTTCAACTTGATTATAGCAAATAATTCTCATAGTGTGTGTACCACATTTTATTCTTTCTGGATACCATACTCATAACCTGCATTGCCTTGTGCTCCATCTTGTTTTCTGCAGTCCTCCTTTGGCTGCTGACAGCTGCCTGTATCAAAACTGGCCGGCCCCAGATTGCCCGTAGAGCAATTGACCTTGCAGAGAATCGCTTGCTGAAGGATGGTTGGCCTGAGTACTATGATGGGAAGCTTGGACGTTATGTTGGGAAACAGGCCAGGAAGTTTCAGACATGGTCAATTGCTGGTTACCTGGTTGCCAAGATGATGTTGGAGGACCCCTCACATCTTGGAATGGTCGCTCTAGAGGAGGACAGGGCGATGAAGCCTCTTCTCAAAAGATCAGCCTCTTGGACTAGTTGAGAGGTACTTCTCTTATAGAAATACATTGATGATGACGAAATGAGATAGGTCACACCATTTTTTGGCGTTGAGTTTATTTAGTTTCACTACTGCTCAAAGCAATTCAAAACGTTGGCCAACTGGATTACGCTGGTCCTGACCCATATCAGAAAGCCATATCTGTACAATAGGAGATAATTATATGTAATCAGTATCTCAAAAATAAAGCTGCAGATAATTTTTGTCCATGTTCTGTTCTGTACGTGGACTGGCTTCGAGTCCGTTTCAACTATTGTAGGTCATAAATGCGTGCAGCTTGTAAGATTTGTTTGCTGATTGCCTTGATTTGTGCAATATTCTAAAGGAAATATGGTTTGCGTCTCCTATTCTTCAATCAATCATTCTATCATTTATGCAACATACTTTCCTACATTTTGTTCTAGAAACGCTTGGTTAGATGAACTTCAGATGTCTGAGGATAGAGTTGACATGACTGAAGGGGTTTGTTACCAATTAAATGTAAAATCAATAACAGTTATCATGCCTTTTAATCCCACAGAAGTGTAATGTGCAATATTTAATTAAGTCTAATTTAAATTTGATTAATTAAATATTTAATAATCTCCACAAAATCTAAAGTGTAATGTGCTATCTAGAATTAAATATCATGTCATACTTTTAATAACGGTACCTTTTGATTTGAACCATTGTTTGAGTTAGTCAATATTATCTTCGGAATTCACATCTTGAACTTAAACTTTTAGTATGAAGATGTCTATTATGACAAAGGTTATGGTGATGATCTTTAGGATTGATACATTAATGGTCATACATTTATATACTGTATCATGATTGACTTTAAGAAATAACCTAATTTTTTTATTACGGTCTCATAATGTCAATCATTAGTTGGGCATTTCTAAGGATGTACTGTTAGTATTCTATTATAAGACTTGATTTCACTCAGAGATTATTCTTTTACTAACTTGGAGTCATGACATTTTTAGGTTTACAGGAAACAGACACTCATATACATAAGTATAACTATATATTTGAGATATCACACATATTCACAAAATAACTTGTTACTGCCACATTGAATCTACTCTGTGAGATCTCTACTCAATTAGGTTGGGTTACTGTTGCCTGTGAATCCTTAATGGGTTTCAGTCCTATCTTCAGTCTGGATTTTTGAACTAAGGCTAAAGTTAGACCCTTAGTTAGAGGATTAGTTGTGTTATCTTTGGTACTAATATAATCCACAACTATAATCCCATCAGATATAAGTTTCCTTACAGACTTTAGTCTAACTTGAATGTGTCTCATTTATTTTTTATTGTACTTGGAACTATTGATTTTAGCAATCGTTGTCATGCTATCACAATATACTGAGATTGTAGAAAGAAGCTTCTTTACTATAGGTAAACTAGACATAAGTCTCTTTAGCCATTCAGCTTCCGTCCTAGTTTCATTCCAAACACATAACTTTACCTCAAATGTACATTGAGGCAAAATAGTCTGTTTCTTAAACCTTTAGGCGATAGAATCGTCACTTAAGGTATATACATACCTTGAAATCCCATTACTTATAGAGTTCTTGGCTATCTAGTTAGCATCACTATACCCTTCTAGGATAGAAAGATGTTTTCCATAATGCAGGTCAAGGAAAATTGTTTCTTTTAAGTACCTACGTACTCTATTCAAGGCTTCCTAATGGATTCTATTTGGATAGTTTGTGTATCTACTTAACTTACACACTGCAAATGAAATATTTGGTTTTATGCAATTTGTAAGATATATCAAACTACCAATGATCTGTAAATATCTTAATTGAGACATAGGAATTCCACTTTCACTCTTGTACAAAGGTTTCAAAGAATCATATAGGGTTTTTACAGGTTTACATGTAGTATAGTCGAATCTCTCCAACATTATCTTAACATAATGAGATTAAGAGAGAAGTATATTATACAATCAACTGACTTAGTGATTTTAAGCTTTAGAATCACATCAGCAACACTCATATCCTTCATTTCAAACTTGCTGCATAAGAATGATTTTGTCTTATTAATGATACTCAAGTTAAATCTAAACAATATTAAATTATCCACATACATGCATAAAATAATGTATTCATTATTGATATTTTTGCAATAGACACATTTATCAGACTCATTAACATTGAAGCCAAAAGATAGTATGATTTGATCAAATTTTTCTTGTCACTGTTTAGGGACTTGTTTCAATCCATACAAAGACTTTACAAGTTTACATACATTTCTTTCATTCGCTTGAGCTACAAAACTTTCTGGTTGATCCATATAAATCTTCTCTTTGAGATCATCATACAAAAATATAATTTTTATATCTATTTGATGTATGATGATATCTTATAGAGATGTCATTGTAACAAGTACTCTAATTGTAGTTATATGGAAAACATGTAAGTAAAAAAATTGTATATTCCCTCTCGTTGTGTAAATCTTTTCGCAACCAATCTAACCTTATACTTATTTATTGTTCCATCTGGATTCAGTTTCTTTTTAAATATTCATTTATACCCAATAGTTATACACATAGGAGGTAAATCAACCAATTCTCATGTCACATTAGAGAAAATTAATTGAATTTCACTATTGACAGACTTCTTCCAAAACTTTACTTCTGGTGAAGTCATAGCTTGCTGAATGGTTACTGGATCATCCTCTACATTGAAAGTAACAAAGTTACTATCAAGATCTTTGGATATCCTAGCTCTCTTACTTCTCCTAGGCTTAGTTATTTTCACAGACTGATCTGGTCTGAAAATAATACTATCATGTTCCTCTCCGCACATTTGTCATCCTTTCCACATAATTAGGAATGGAACTAATAGTAGGGGTAGGATCGATAAAGGAAACACTTTAGGGAATACCTGTCTTCATGGAAAATATATTATCAAAGAATCTCACATCATGGAATCCTACCATAATATTAATATTTATGCCTGAAATATTAGATCTTATGATTAAGAATCTATAAGCATAATTAGTTTCCACATAACTCAAAAATATGACATCTACTATTTTAGGCTTTAATTTCTTTCTCTTGTACTTTAGGATCAGTACTTTTGTAAGACACACTCATACTTTGAGATACTTAAGACTTGTCTTGCGATTTCTCCCAAGCTCAAAAGAACTACTTTCTTTGTACTTATAGGAAATTCTATTCCAAATATGACAAATCATATTTAAAGCTTTCTCCTACATTTAAGTAGGTAAATCAAAACTTTATAGTAGAACATTTATCATATCTATCAGGGTTTTATTTTTTTGTTTTGCTATCTCATTAGACTGTGGTGAATAATGAGTTGTCACTTCATGTACAATATCAACACTTTGATTAGTATTGTTGAAACATATTAAACGTATATACTGCATCCCTATCAGACCTTAATCTTTTAACTACGTTGTCAATTTGAGTTTTAGCTTTTCTTTTATAACTTAAAAATTTATTAAGAGTTTCATCTTTACTTTTTAACAAATAAACATAACATTATTTACTACAATCATCAACACACGAGATGAAATATTTCTTATTATTCGTAGTTATCATGCGATTAAATTCTCAAACATCTTTATACATTAAATCAAGTATATCTAATTTTTTATCAACTATATGGAAAGATTTCCTAGGTTTTTTAGCCTACACAAATATTTCATACTAATGTTTTCTATCAATGGCAACCTTAAAAATAGCTTTTTTAACCTACACAAATATTTGATACTTATGTTTTCTATCAATGGCAACCTTAGAAATAAGATTTAAATTTATCATTCTTTTTAAAGAATCAAAATTAACATGCCTTAAACTTTCATGTCAAATATTAGAAGATTCAATACTATAAATGATAAAATGAACATTATCATTATTCACGCATGCATTGTTAACATGTTCAACATGAAGTTTAAACTAATCTTCAATATCATACAAATAACCTTTTCCATAAAAAACATCAGTACTTAAATGTAAAACAATAATTTTATTACATTCTAACCGAAAATCCTTTTTAACTAATATAAGACTACTTAGGATGTTTCGACATTTCGTAGGAACATGTCAGACTTTGTGTAAAGTCAGAACCTTTTCAGAAGAAAACTTCAGTTCTACACAACCGTTGTCTTTCACATCTATAGTCGTCAAGTCCTCAAGCATCATTGTCCTCTAGCTGATGGACTGATAAGATACAAACAGAAACTTGTCAGCATAAATATGCACATTAGTCATAGTTTCTACAATTCAGTAATGTGGTTCATAAATAGTGAAAACTTTAAGTTTTACAGTAAGATACTCGTCATTGTTTTCAAGAGTAGAGGTCATCCTGTCAACTAATGCTTTATTAGTGACCACAGATAAGTTGGCTTTCTTGGACCGATATTCTTTTGCCCAATGTCCAACTTGACCACAAATCTAGCACTATTTATAATTGAGTTTTTTTTCTAGATCTTGGTCTTTGCTTTAATTTTTGTTTTAATTTTCCTTTGTGATCTTTACTTAGCTTCTTACCAACTATCACATTGACTTGGGTGTTGCTTTCCACAGGCATCACAATTTTCTAATTCTTGTATTCTTCCTCTATTGCTATGTTAATCATAAGATCATCAAGTATCAAATTTCCTTTTTTATGCTTGAAATTTTGACCGAAATCCTCCCCAAACTCTGGAAATTTCTCAATGATTGACATAACAATAAATTTTTCAGGGAACTTCATGTCTGTCTCTTGAAGGTTATGGCATAAGAATAAAAATTCATAAGCCTGTTCAGTCATTGGCTTGCCTTCAATTATCTGATACTTTAAAAACTTGAAAATAGAATATTTCTCTAGACCTTAGTCCTCGGTATTATATTTTCGATCCAAAGTACCTCAAAGTGCCTTTACTGTTAAGGAGGAGGAGGTACTGTATAGATCAAACAATACATTGGATAGTGCTGATAGTATACAATGTGTCAGTTGATTCCTCTCCTTCCACTCAATAATTTTATCTATGCTTTTAGGGTCAGAAGCATTTGACTTAGGATAGTCAAACTCTATAAATGACAGCAATCCTAACATAGTTAACCAGATCTTCATATGTTGTTGCCAATATTTGAAGTGGGGATTGAAAATTTCTCCAGCATTCCAGCCATGTCTATCTTAGATCTAATTGAGACAATACTAGACATGTTAAACAAGGTTATTTTCTCGAAGAATGATAGAAAAAAAACATGACGTTATATGTATAAATATATTAATTGTGTTAATTAGCATGTCAATTACAACTATGCCATACGATCTAGGAAAAATCATGAACAAATAATACATGGAATAGAAATAAAATACAAAGATAAAGTTAGATCTTATTTGATTAAGTCATCCCGAAGGACTTGCCATAAAGAAAATAACGACCCTCATATCGGTACATAGGGTTCCACATTTTTCCTCTCAAGATAAAACGATTTAATAGATGAAGAACCTGTTGGGTTCTTGTTTACACAGCGATCACACCTCAGTCGCTTCTAAATGAAGTAGTATACCAGTCACAGAGAGTTATAGTTTCTAGGACATAGAGTCGTTAAAGAGCAGAGACTAAAGGAGAAAGTGCGAGAGAGAAAGGAAAAAAAAATCCTACTCAAAATTGTCGACCCCCTCGTCTCATATATTTGTTTGACCCTTTCTACACGCCTGTTGGAGGATCTGTTTTGACAGGTTCAATTGTAATTAATTAAGGTCTTAATTAAACTTAATTAACCAAATGTAAATTTGTGCAAAAAATACCAAGAGACTATTCCTGAAAGCCTGAAGCCTTTGTCTGCCCAACACGCACGCACACATGTGTGGACATTTATGTCTAGTCCAAGTTCTTGTAAATATTTGTTCTAGAATTCCTTTGAAATAATATCATTCAAATTTTTACACTTCACCGATGTAGAACTAAAATCCTACATACATGTACAAAATTATCTTCAAAAATATTCCTTTCAAAATGTTCTTTTGGTAAAGATAAGTAGTATTATAAATCAATCTCAAGAAAAATTCCTTTCAAAATGTTAGTCTCACATATATGTACAAAATTATCTTTTAAAACATTTCCTTTAAATCAATCTTTTTCTTAAAATTACACTTTTGAACTTACCACAAGGCAATTAATCTTTATTAATAAAGACAATTTAATGAACTTCGGCTGCGTTTGCGTTACAAAGAACCCACCTAAAAATCGTGAACCATAGCGACTCCGACTGGGCAGCTTCCAAAAAATCCACTTCCAAATGTGAAACAAAGCAGAACCGGTCACCTCCAATGTCGTTTGGAATCTCCCCGTTCCCATATTACTGTTTTTGGTTCCATCTTAGAGATATCATCGCTGTTCGTCACATATGTGCCGCTATGCATGTACAATTTGCCGCATTGCTCATACAACAGATTTCAGCTCTAGAGCCAGGGTTCCTTTCCCAAATACGTACGATTCCAACTTTTGAGAAGGAAATCAATAGATTGATATTTTGGAACACAATGATTTATCTTTTTTGAATGGAAATCAATAGATCGATATTTTTTAATGTTTTCCTGATAAAAATGGAAAACTACATTGTTGTGTGGTAACAAGATATAGAACCCTATCTGCTTAATTTGAATATACAGAGCTTTTAGAGTTTTAGAATGTGACTATGCGTCGGCATTTCTTCCACCTTTCCTACTGATCAACTCACACAATCGGCACGGTAGTGTGTCGATACTTATTGAGCGTGTCTTCCCGTAGTTGCCCAATACACCACACCTCCTCCATGCATGATACCCTGCATAAGCAACAGGGTCATTGGCAAGTGCCTTCACATATTTTGCCAGTTCCTCCAATGAGCTGAACTTGGAACCATCTATAATGGAGTGTGGAGGAACAAAGTCCCACACGTTGGGTGCACCAAAATAGATGGGCACAGAACCAGAATCCAGAGCATAATATAGTTTTTCCGTCACGTAGCTCTCCGTGAATGTGTTCTCGATGGCAAGGACAAATTTGTAGTGTGACATCACACAATGTAGGTGATCCCACCATTTTGGGGCAGAATTTTTGTCTTTGGAACATTCTGGATAGAGACTGAGGGCCACGTCACGACCATTCATGTTGTTTAAGCACTTGCCAAAAGAATGGTGTGGAACGAGGGACAGGAACTCTTTTGCTAGTTTGTTTCTTTGAGGAAGGCATCTTGAAGAAGACCAATAAACAAGGACATCCTGGAAAAAATGATTGTAATTAGTAAGACATACAACTACTTTCTTGTTTGCAAACTGAGCATAGGAGCAAATGACACATTTTATTCTTCAAATTTAAGGCATACAATGATACCAGGGACGCATTACCTAATTTGGGTGTCGTTTTTGCCTACATGCTGGTAGTTGTCTTCACTTCTAGTTTAGTACATTAATGAAAGTAACTGCGATGAAGCAAAGATAAAAAGACCAGAACAAAAAAAGGCTATACATCTGCTCAACCCAATTACCTAGCTCTAACATCCAGAAAGTTTGGTAGTTGACCATCTATACAACACCATGACACTATACAATTTACAATAATAAGGTATTTGACAAGTAATCTTCAAGTTAAAGTAATTGCAAAAAAATTGAGTAATTTAACAATTTTAAAGAACTTCGGTTTGAAGATCAAATTTGTTCACATCAAGATATATCAACATGACATGATTTAGATGAAGAGTAATTGAGGACAAAACTACATAAAGAGAAATGGTGAATAGAGACAAAATTACATCTAATATTGAGAAATTGATAATACGGTGTTCAAGAGTTGAAATCACTCCCTTAAAAATTAGTACTAGCAAGCAGAAAGCAACATGTGACCCACGTAATGAAATCGTGAATGTACATAAAGCAAAAATGAGGGAACAAAAGCTTACTTTTAATTTATAAGAGGATACATGGTAATTGCGATTGTTGTGATAAAAAGCACCAGCATAAGTAGTCTGAACATCATCTTCAACATGATAGCCAATAAAAATGTCTTCAACACCTGTTGGTTTTCTGCTAGGCTCGAGGTCCATGTATACACGAAGGGGATCACCTTTCTTTCTCTAAAAAAAAGACACCCAGCATGTCAGAGACAAAATACTAGGTAATAACAAGAAGAACAACAGGATTCAATTCCATCATAACAGTCAGAATATCTATTGGAATCAGAAAAAATATATCCTGTGCAGTCTTCATGAAATAAAATATTTTCATCTTCTAAATAAAAAGTATATCCACTATCCAGAAATAACATCCATGATCTCACTATCAAATTCTTAAGGTTTTCAGAAATTGATGACTTCCATCAGGTAACAAATAACCTTATTTTATTGGTTTATTCTTCATTAAACTAGCATGCAATTTTATGAGAGCAATTTTATTAAACTAGCATAACAGCTGTTTTTATCAGGGACTTTCAGTTTTAACACAAGAAGTTGAACAGAATCACCTTTTTTAAACAGAATTATCTATACTCCCAATCAGGATTTGTTTCAGTTTTAACCCAAGAAGTCGAACAGAATCACCCCTTTAAAGGTAGAAATTCATTAAAACAAGTGTTCAAGGTTTCCATATATTCGCGCACCCATGTCAGACTGGTTCGAGACTGGGATTCACAATGGCCTCTGTTAAGTACTTCAACTGATATTCATAAACACACAGGATGGATCTTATGCAGGAAAAAATATGTGAAAAAACATTCATCACATCCTCCTAGGTAACAGATGTTCTCACTGCAAGTATAGTTTATTCTCTCAGCTCCGTTCTACTGTAAGTTTCCACCTCAATTGAACCAGGGCTTCTATATCTTTGTCAAAATGATGCAGTGACAATGGGTTTCTCTGGGTACCAATGGTTACTGCTCTCGTGTGCTCCTACCCAGGAGTTTGGCATGGATTTTGTGCGTGTTGTTTGTTGTTGGGCGGGGTAGGATGGTTACCCAAATGCAAAATTGAGCCCACGCTTCTGTTACTTCTTGCTTACTTCTCAGGAGCACCTAAACACAACCCATGACACAAAGGTTTATTTGCATTTGCAAATAGGGATCTTCTCAATTTACTATGCAAATGTTTATGAAGCTCATATTTAATTGAACAATCTGTTAAGGATCACCAAATTTGAAGGTCTTCAGCCAAGATGAGGCAGTGTAAGCCAAAGGAAATGGATTGATTTGGTCCCGTGGTTTATCTGTCTACTGTTGTCAAGAAGAGTACCTTGAACCTAATACTAAAAAACTAACCAGAAAGTCACAATTCTAACGTATATCACTGGCAACCATTCTATTGCTATTGCATATTATGGATACAATAACAGAAGGCAAACCAAGCATTGTTGTTGCAACAGGCATCAATGACAATCTACATTATATATTCGAGTATTTTATTATCAGGAAAACTCACTCTAGTAAACGTGTAAACCAGTACAAGGATAAAAATAAAATAAAAGCTACAAATGACGAACAACATTGATGCATATAAAAAATTTAATATTTTAGAAGAAAACTGGATCAAAGCCGTAGCTTTTCACATCCCTCAATTTCCAAACCACCCAACCAACTTCAAATCCTTCCTTCCCGAAACACACAATCAACAAAAAACCCTACGAATCCTACATCGGTTTTACGAACCACACACTTCAAATTGCTCAACAAAGTCCCCCCAAAAAGAAGAAGAAAACGACCAGAACAAATTCCCCAATCCAAAAAAAACATGATCACTAACCATTTGCGGCGGAGAGACATTCTCAAACAACAAAGCGTCCGGCCTATCGACAAGCACCTCCGACTTGCTCCACAAACAGCTCAACCCACACCTGCACTCGTACAGATTATCCAACCCATCGGGAATCCAAGTCCACCCTTTGACCAGCACGCCCACATGCCTCCTCCTCCTCCTTCCCCCCTCCTTCTTCTGCTGCGAGCCCACCCCCACCCCAGCACAATCCCCTCCCACATCGAAATCCTGCAGAGCCGACCCATTCGCGCTCCATCGATCGTACGTCCGCCCGAATCGATCGCAACCCACTTGGGAATCCCAGGCGTGGAAGGTGGCAACGATGTTGGAGAAGGCGGATCTTGGGTTGTTGGTGAGGGGCGGGATCTCGAAGGCGGAGGAGGTGACGGCGTCGGGGAAGGTGAGGAAGTGGGTGAAGGAGAAGACGAGGAGGGCCAAGGCGAGCATTGGGAGGACGTAGTTGATGGGTTTTAGTCCGATCATAGTGAGGAGTAGGCGGCGGCGGCGGCGGCGGCGGCGGCAACAGAACAGCGGAGATCCCGAGCAGATCGTACCCGCACCACCACGCTACCACCCGTTGGTTGTTGACTTCTTGTGTTGCGGTTTAGGCAAGAGTTGAGTGTTGTTCTTGGACCACTCTCCGCTTTGGTGTAGTCTCCACGCTTCAGCTTATATATCTGATGTAAGGAGTAAACTTTGTATATATAGAATTGTACATAATTTATCTCAACATCTAGTAGATTTTAGTGTAATGATTTGTGTATGATTGTGAATATATGAATCGGAGCTCTTTTGAAGAAAATCTCAGGAAGTCTGGAAATTTTGGCATGAATTGAGACTGAATAGGGTTGTTTATATCCAACTTTGACTTCTGGGCTAACAAACTCCACTGGACCAACTGAAATTACTCCAATTAATTCCCTGGGTCCAACAACAATAACTGTAATTAATTTTAGTAGGCCATCAAATTGAGAAGTATGCAATTTCAAAAGTACTTTATCAAAAATAAAAAATATCACAAGTACCCCCAACTCAAACCTTACTATATTCTATAAACAATAGAAAGCAACGAGATGAAACAATGAACAAAAATTAAACTGCGTTTCAAATCTTGTAATCAAACTACCATTATCAATCGTAAACATCAGAATAAATGTAGTTGTTTGTTCCTTATAAAAAGACATATTTATCCTGTGTTTGGTACATTAGAATGAAAATAAATAGAAATGGAATGAACTTTGGAATAGAATGAAATGGAATAGGTTTATTCGATTACTGTGTTTGGTATATAATGAAATTACAGGATGGAATTAACAGACAATTCCTTTCCAATGTTTGATAGATAAGAACAGAATCGAAATGGAAATACAAAATTTAGAAGATTAACAACTACATATTGACAAAAATATCTTATCAATTTGGGAAAAAAATTAAAATAATTTTTCCATACACACTATAATATACACATACACATAAAAGTATTAACACAGATAATCTTTTCTAAATTAACATTAACAAAATATTCTTGGTAGAATAAAAATTCTTTGTAGGAAAAGAAAATAATAAAAAATATCAATATTCATTATAAATACATACACAGAAAAAAAACGGAGAAGATGAAAAAATAAAAAAATACAGAAAGGGGTTGGTTATGGAAGAGAGAAGGTCGTAGAGGAGGATGGAAGGCCTCGTGGGAGGAGAAGGGTGATAGACGTCGAGAACACACCATGGAAAAGAAAGGATGGCCGGGACGGATGTAGAAGAGGAGGAGGCCAACAAATGTCTGGAAGGTGCAACGAAGGAAGAGGGATGGTTGTCAAGTAGGAGAGAGGGCCACGGAGGAAGAAGGAGGGACACTACTGAGGAGGAGGCCGACAGACGTCAGGAACAGGGAGTGGAGGAGAGTCGAGGAGGAGGCATCGAGGGAAGAGAGTCAAGAACAAGGTCGACAGACAAGAGAAGGGATGTAAATAAGGAAACATGACATTTTTAAGATGATTCCTAATAGAATGAGAATCAAATTCCTATTGAATATAGAAATTTCATTCCGTCTTAAGAGGTGAGTAATTTGATTCTCAAGGAAATTTCATTCACATGTTTATCTTAAAGATTTTTTTTTGTACCAAATATTAGAATGAAATTCTCTCATTCCAGTCTTCATTCCAGCAAACCAAACACTATCTTAATCTTTCTACTTTAATACCTCCATTCTCCTTCTAAACCTCCTCCTTAAGTTAGTAACCTCAACAGGTCATGCTAACGTTTGTCCGGAGTCGAAATAGAAAAGTGCAACGGAAGAAAACAAACGCCAATGATAGAGGAGGCATTCTCAAAGAAATGAATTGGTCCGAGGAAGGAATTGAAATAAAATTTAATTTAAGGAGGGTGTTAACTGCAAAAGTGTTTTTAAGAGGGCAAAAAAAAAAACCATAGAAAAACTCCAGAAACGATAGTCGAACTCCGAAAGAAAATCAAAGAAGACGAGAAGAGAAGACCACGCAAGCCGACCTGCCAGGGAGGAACAGAATTCTCATACAGCACTGCATCAGGCACATCCGCAAGAACCTCCTCCTTGGTCCACAAACAACTCAGCCCACACCTGCATGAGTACAGATTCCCAAGATTATCGGGCAACCACTTCCACCTCTTCACCAGCACGCTCACATGCGCCTGCGTCAGCCTCGCCGCTGCCGCCTCCCCGCACTCCCGGACGTCGAAGCCCTGCAGCGCCGACTCCGACGAGTTGCCGCCCCATCCCCGGTGCTTGCCCCTGAATGCAGCACAGCCCACTCCAGCGTCCCAGGCCCTGAAGGCGGAGACGAGGCCCGTGGGGAAGTTGGAGGAGAGGGACGAGGAGGAGATGGACGGGAAGGGGATGAGCTGGGAGAGGAGGAACATGGCTGCCGTGAAGGCCACTAGTGGTGCCACATAGCTCATGGGCCTTCCTGGATTCATGAGATGGATGCAGTGATGAGAGACTTGAGAGTCTGCTGCTGTTGTTTTTCTGTAATAAGAGTTGTCAGAGTTGAGCAACTGGCGATACAAAAAGAAAACACAGCCCACAGCTTGTGGAATGACGCAGAGAAGATACTAATAGCCAAGTGCCAGACAGAACTTAGGGTAGGCTTTGGATCACCAGAGTTTTGATCCTAAATAAGTTACACAATAGGAAACAGAAACTGACCTTCTAGGTTGGTATTTCTTGCTCTGGCTTGTACGTTAGGTTGCTTATGGATCCGCGTGTATTATATATATATATATATATATATATATATATA
>JAMKQA010006414.1:0-13426 GCA_024699735.1 Posidonia australis | reverse complement strand
GGAATCCTTACCCACCCTCTGGTTAGCAGACATCCAGCCTTCACATTTGCATCCCATGCATTCATCCTTTTGTGGTTTTCCTCGTCTTTCCCTTAAAAGACTAGGTGGCGACTCCCTTTTCTTTTCTTCTATCCTTGCGCCTTCGTCATCAATGGCATGGCTGTGGTCTCCTCCCCTTCCCCCTCCCTCCGGGTCGGGCACGGGCACGCGGTCACACTTTGAATTCTATTGTGCATGATAAGTAGTATATTGTGAATCAATTTGCTTATTAATTCAGATTATTGTTAAAATTGATTATAGAGTTATTAAAAGTTAAAATTCTCTATTCACCCCCCCTCTAGAGAAGCCTTTAGATCCGATAGTAGCTGCACGTAGGTTCTAAGTAGTGGTAGTTTGTTTTATTTTTGTTGTTAAGTTTAGTAATCAATAATAAATGTTTGGGTAGTATTGATACTGATATGTAGCGCATTGGGGGTGTTACATTATTAGTTTTTTTAATTGCTAATGTGTTTCAAGTCTTCCTTTATTCTCCACAACTAAGGCCTAGGGTGATGTAGTATAAGAAACATATAAGTTATGAATATTTCAGATGATGTTATTTTTCCAATTTTATCTTCACTCTTTGAATCATAGATTTTTTAATTGCTTAGTCTTACCTTTGAACATTAAACACTAGGTTACTAATTCACTCCTAATTGATTAGACCAATGTGGATAGTTCCTAATTTTTCCATCATTTTTTAAATAAAATAATGTCAACCAATCTAAAAAAAATCATATTTTTTGAAGAAAAATAAAATAACAAGAAGACACAAATGATATACACCCACCTAACTAAACAAAATGAAAGAGACATAAAGAAGACTCCCCCCACACCTAAATCATGCATTGTCCTCGATGTATGTAATAAATGATATGATCAACGAAATAAGATTAAAATTAAAACACTGAGACTTAATTTGAGATGGAGTGCTTTTGTTGCTAAGAAAAGAAAAGTTATGCATAGTTTATACATATTTACACCTTACGTTTAAGACATTAGACGGCTCACATCCTTCTTCTCCTAGTTGGTCTACAAGAGCTGGACCTTCTCAACTCCTTCAACTTAGCTGTAGTCCACCTCACATCCCTATCCACCCTCTAAGTTGACTGATATATCCTTTGTCCCATACATGGTGGTTGAAATCACTCTAAGAACTAAATGGAGGGTCATCAGTCCAAAAAGTATCTTCCTCCTCATTCTGACCAGGTGATGACTTAGTTCTAATAATGTACTCTTGAAGCATATGAGGCCCCCATTGCACAAAAATAGTAAACCTATAGGAGTTAGTCACTATTTTTACTACTACCATCTCTCGACGTTCTTGAGATTCAAATACAAATTGCTCATGTGGCAAAAAGGTCTTAACTATATCAGTGGTTAATATAGCTAATAGTAAAGTAGACTTTTTTCTAGTTCTCTTCACATGAACAATTGAGTTAGATAATCGAAAACATAGGTAGATCCTAGAGTCCCTAGTCATAATCATATACACAACATGAAGTGTAAGAATATAAAAGGATGAAATTTAGGAACCCCCCTAAAATGTTGTTCTCAATCCATCTACAAGCTATGTAGACATTTTCATACATAGTGGTTTGTTTAATTCCCCCATCTGAGGTAATATAACAGTTAAGTCCCATGTGTGGCAAATAGTATCCTAAATCCTCGATAGGTAAATTTACAGGAGATATGGGGATCCCAGTGACTTGGAAATTAACTCTAGGTTTACCTCAATATTAATTCCATGCTAAACCAAGTAAATTACCCATTTATCTTGATCAACATTACTCTAGTCAAAACAATTATAAAATTCTTCAACTAAATGGGGTACCCAATAATTGTCATTTGTGGCATGTAACAAACAATGATATCTCCTAATTAGAATTTGTTCCCTAAAGGAATCACTATAAATTCCAAATATTTCATCAAAATTTCTCGAGAAACACTCCCTTCCTGTCCATATTAGTTAATTAATCACAAAATATGATAATAACAGTTTTGCACAAAAAATGGTAGAGATTAAGGGAGGTTTTACTTACTTCCCTCAAAGTAGGGGGGATGATTACTCAACGAAGGGTGGTTGCTTTAGATCAGGTGCCCAAGAGGCGTCCGTCGTCGTTTCCGGGTCTTGGAAGGCGTCCAAAGCTGTAACACTTGGGCTTAATTGTCCATTTTATATGTAAACCATGAATTATTTTAAAATTTGAAAAATGGTTTATTAATGGATAATCAGATATTTGGTGGTTTGTGGTTGGGATGTTTTGGCTCCCAGTTGGTGGGATTCTCTGGCTTTCTGTGCACCTGTGTGTACCTGTGGGACCTACGTGGACTAGGTCAAACCAAGCACAGTTGCCATGGTTTGCGTGCCAATCTTTTTACCTCTCTCTTTCCCCCTTTTCTTTCTTTTTCCCCTCACTTCCTCCCCCACCTCTCACATGAACCACCCTTTTCTCCCTCATTTTTCTCTCTGTTTCCTCCACTCATGAGACCCCTACTTGTCCCATCCCCTCCAAGCACAGCTTTGGAAGAAGGCTATGAGACCAGTGGGAATCATGGAGATGGTAGAGGTAAAAGAGGTTAAGAGGGGGTAGACAGGGGGCTTTGGGGAAGAAAATGGAGAAAGGAGATCTAGAGGAGACCGAGAGAGAGAGAGAGAGAGAGAGAGAGAGAGAGAGAGAGAGAGAGAGGCTTGAGACGAGTGTGGAGGAGTAGGAGTTGGGGTTGAGGTAGAGGTACGTCATTGTCGGAGGACACGAGGAGGACTGCTGGAGCTCGTCGAAGTTCGTGTGAAAACCTACACCCTAGATTATTTGCATGATTTTTAGATATGTTTGTGTGGGTGATATGGCTTGTTGAATGTGGGAGTCCAGAACCAGGGTTTTTGAACTCTAGATGTAGGGCCTCATGTGCGCGTAGTGTGCTCGTGTTGGGTAGGGGTCCTAGGAGTTGATTTTATGGGATTTTGTGAAATAAAACCCTGGTTTATATGTGATTATGCATGAAACTCTAAGTAGCATGTTTAAATGGTAAATTTCTAGAATTTTATGATGAATAATGTGATTTATTAGATATAAATGGATTTTATGAAATATAATGGAAATCCATGTGTTAAATCATGTTTTGGCTATCCAGAAATGTATATGATTGCCTTCTTATGGTATGCCATGATTTTTGATGAGTTTTGGTGGTAATTTTCCATGGTAAAAGAGGCATGCCCTAGTTCTTTGAAAGACCTGTTAGTGCCTGGAGCATGGTGGACCTATACGGGCCACCTGCATGGGTTTTCTATGGATATTTTGTGGCATTTTCCTATGATTTTTGAGAGTAAATCATGATTTAATATGGTTATGATGCCATATATGTGGTTTTGGGCATGAGACCCAATAATGATGAAAATGAATGAGTTTGAGATGATTTTTGGGCATGAGACCCATGTTTTGAATAAGGAATAGTGTTTCCTAAATGAAATGTTTTGAAAAGTGGTTTTGAGGAAAAAGTCGCATGTCTTAAAAATGATTTTGATATGGTTTTGGATCCATGTGGTTTTGGGTGTCGGCAATATGGTATGAAACCAATTAACAGACACGATCATGGTTACCGAGTTTGAGGCGTTCGAGAGAGGCTGGAGTACCCCATTTGTGACAGTGTAGGTTGGGCCTAGGTGTTTGAGTCACTAATGGTGTAGGTTGAGCCTGGGTATATGAACCTAGGTGCTCAGGTCACTGATGGGACGTCAAGAGAAGACGTATCCCCATGCTTTTGGAAAAAGTTGAAATGTTGAGGCTTGTTGGCTGAGGTGGTGTCATCCCACATGGGGAGTTTCACCATGATAGTGTAGTGCAACAAGGGAACTGATGTCCTCGATGGCTGCTTGTGTGCTCGATTACCTCTGATCAAGGTAACACTATTGAAAATGAATCTAAATTGTGCAGTTTTTAGCTAGATTGAGACTTGGTGTTTTGGCTTGAGGTTTTAGCGGATTCTAGCAGAAAGTGATAATTGTAATTTAAACCAGTTACTAGCCAATGTACGATTTTGTTTTGAGCCTTGTGGTTTTAGGCTATATTTGGTCGAGAATATGGATTTTGCAGAATGCTTGAATGATTTGAAAATGCATGAAATTTGAGAAAAGTAAATGATTTTGAAAGATCATGTTTTTGGATAGGAATTCCAAATATTTCAAAAGAGAAAAGATGATTCGAATGAGTTTTAAAACCAATTGTTATTATAAAATGAGATTTGTGTTTTCTCGTAGTTTTATTGTGGTTTTTGTGTAGGACGCATACTAGTTGACTTAGAAGTCACTCACGTGTGTTTTGGTTTTGTTTGGCTTTTCAGATGCGTAGTTAGGTGCAGTCCTTTCACCGGTGTTGGAGTTTCAGAACCACTAGCCGCACACCATTTCTGGGTAGAAATCTTTCCCTAGTTATTTGAATTGATGTAAATTGTTGTAATTAGGGTTGATATTATATTTAGGTAGCATACCCGGATTTGGAGTGTTATGAAAACCGAGTACTAGAAAACAAAATATGTGATCTAGGAGTACTTCTCAAATATGATTGTACCAAAAAAAACTGAGATCTTTGAATACCAGGCACCCAGTATGCGACTGGTGAGCCATTTGGCGCCTGATAGGCAGACCAAAGAACCTGAAATTATATTAATATGTAGATCAGCTAACCTCTAAAATATCTAAGAATGGAAGAAAAAACAGCAAGATAACTACAAATCAGATGCTTAGAGGCATCTGGTGAGTTGTTTGGTGCTCAATGGGTATCCAGCCGATGCAGCTCCTCTTCCAGCGGTGGGTGGTGGTTGTGTATGGGGGGAGGAAGTACAAGAGAAAAAGAAGAATGAGAGTTTTTAGGTTTAGAATAAGAGACGTTTGGTTTTAATGTAACAAGTTGAAAATTTATCAATTTCTCCCTGCACTTGTTAAGAATAGCTCTTAGATTCTTCTTCATTATTTATTTATATACTTTATTTCTTTTTTATTTTGTTTTTGTTTTAAGAGGTTGAAATAAGTCAAATTTATATACATAAACATGTAAGAATCAACTATGTACATATTTACAAAATATTTCCACAACTTACCCAAGATGCTGAGGATCATGAAGAATCATACTCTCATCTTCCTTTTCAATGGGTAGTTTAAAAAATGGTTTACTTTGAAAACTTCCCCATTCTTGGAATTTTCAATTTCCATAGCTCCATAGGCGTAGACCACTTTGAACAAATAATGTCCAATCCATCTAGACCTTAGTTTTCCTAGAAATAAATGGAGTCTAGAGTTATATAGGAGGACCTTTTGACCAATGGAGAATGATTTTCTAAGAATCACTTTATCATAGAAAAATTTTATCTTCTCCATTTAAATCCTAGAGTTATCATATGCTTCATTTCTTAGCTCTTCTTACTCATTTAGTTACCATTTCGTGTCGACTCCAGCACTGTGACTAAATCTAAGTTCAATTGTTTGGTGGCCCATAATGCACGATGTTCTAATTTGACTGGCAAGTGGCAAGCTTTTTCGAATACAAGCTGATATGGAAACATTCCTAAATTGGTCTTAAATGTGGTCCAATGGGCTCATAATGCATCATTTAATCTCTCAGACCAATCTTTTCTATTTGGCTTAATAATTTTCTCCAAAATTTGCTTGATTTGCCTATTTGATACCTCCACTTGGCTTCTTGTTTGAGGATGATCTGGAGTGGCAAGCTTGTGGGTGATAGAATACTTCTTCATTAAGGCTTCAAACAAATGTTACAAAATATGTGCTCTTATCACTAATGATTTCTCGTGGAATACCGAACCTAGAAAAAATATGTGATTTTAAAAATTCAATGACCACTTTCTTGTCAATGGATTTACATGGTATAGCCTCTATCAATTTGGACACATAATCAACTACCACTAAAATGTATAAATAGCTATGTGAATAAAGAAATGAGCTCATAAAATCAATTCCCCACACATAATAAATCTCCACTTTCAATATGGATTGTAATGGCATTATATTCCTTCTTGTAATCTTACCCAACTAGTGACACCTATTACAACTATTATAGTAATCATACACATCCTTAAACAAAGTGGGCTAGTGAAATCCACATTAAAGCACCTTGCCAGTTTTCGTCTTGGGCCCAAAATGACCTCTACAAGCTTGATCATGGAAAAAAGATAAAACACTCCTAACTCCTTGGTCTGGAATGCATCTCCTAATGATTTGGTTAGGATAGTACTTAAAAAGATATAGATCATCCTAATGAAAGAACTTGACTTGGGACATGAATTTGTATCTCTCTTGTGTGGTCCACTCTTGTCAAATTTTACCAGTCATTAGGTAGTTTACTATGTTAGCAAACCAATGCTCAGACGATATTGCCAATAATTATTCATAGGGAAACTATCATTTACTAAAGGCTTAATGGAAGGTTCTAAATTTAATTGGGATAAATGGTCAATAGCCACATTCTCACATCCTTTCTTATTCCTTATCTCATGGTTAAACTCTTGAAGCAGAAGGATCCACCTAATCAATCAAGCTTTTGCATCCTTCTTTGCTAACAAGTGCATAAGAGCTGCATGGTCAATATAGATGATGATGTGGGACCCAATTAGGTAGGACCAAATTTCTCTATGGAAAAGACCAAAGCTAATAATTCTTTCTCAGTGGTAGAATAATTCATTTGAGCATCATTCAATGTTCCAGTAGCATAATAGATTACATGTAGCAACTTGTCAATCCTTTGACCTAACACAACACCAATTACATAATCAGATGCACTGCACATGAGCTCAAATGGTTAAGTCTAATCAGGTGGGTTAATGATACAGGTTGAGGTTAGTGCCTTCTTGAGGTGCTCAAATGCCTTAAGACATTCAAGAGTGAATTCAAAAGAGACATTTTTAGATAATAGATTAGTTAAGGGTCTAGCAACCTTGCCAAAATCATTAATATATCTTCTATAAAACTCTGCATGTTGTAAGAAAGCTCTAATTTTCTTAACAGTGGTTGGTGGAGGAAGATTAGCAATAAGGTCTACTTTGCCTCAATCTACTTCAATTCCATTTTTCAATATGGCATGGCCTAAGACAATGCATTGTTGAACCATGAAACGACATTTTTCCCAATTAAGTGTCAAATTCTTCTCTTTACACCTTTTCAAAACTAACTCAAGGTGATGAAGACCCTTAGAGAAATTTGAGCCAAAAATAGAAAAATCATCCATGAAAATATCTAAATATCTTTCCATCATGTTGAAGAAGATGCTCACCATGCATCTTTGGAAAGTGGCTGGAGTGTTGCATAGTCCAAAGGACATGCGACAATAGGCAAAGGTTCCAAAATGACAGGTGAAGGTGGTCTTCTTTTAATCCTTAGGAGCAATAGGAATTTGGTATAACCGAAATATCCATCATAATAACAATAATAGTCATGTTTGGTTGATTGTTTCAACATTTGAGTAATGAATGGCAAAGGAAAATGGTCTTTCCTGGTTGTTGCATTAAGCTTCTGATAATCAATGTATACTCGCCATCCTATTTGGATGCAAGTGGAGAAAAACTCATTGTCATCATTATGGATTACAGTAATTCTAGATTTCTTTAGAACTACTTGGATTAGACTTACTCATGAGCTATTTGAGATGAGATAAATGATCTCATTATCAAGACATTTTAGTATGTCTTTTTTACCACTTCATTACAAGGTTTAACAGCCATTGTAGATCTCAAACTAGGTGGGTTTCCTCTATCAAGTGAATCCGATGTTGCACAATTGTTGGACTAATTTTCTTGCTATCATCCATGGTCCATCCTATTACTTCCTTATTATCACTAATTAATCATACTTGAGATGTTTAAGTAAAGATTTAAGCTCTAGTATAGGTGATTCGTTAATAGATGGCTTAGGACTAGGTCTAGGTTTGGATATGATAGGCTTTGGAGGAGGGTTATACCAATTATTGGGCTTATGGGTCTTACATTGGGTTAACTCATTGGCTTCCTTTACAAACATTAATTCATCTTCGAAGATCTTCTCTAAACTTTGATCAAAGTAGCCTAGATCAAATTCAATTTCATCTTTTATTAGGTCTTCATCTTCTGAGAAATCTTTAATCATGTAAACCTCAAATGTTTCATTTGATTCATTTATTAACTGCTTATCCAAATTAAAAATGCTCAGTGTGACTATCAAATCACCATAATTTAATCTCATTAAACCATTTTGATAATTGACTAAAGCTTTGGTTGTGGCTAAGAAGGGTCAACCTAGGGTAACTAGAATTTGTCCTTTAAGATAGGTTAAGGGTTGGGTTTCTAAAATCACAAAATCAATAGGATATACGAATTCACCAACCTTGATCAGAACATCTTCAATAATTCCTTTTAGCATTTTAATCGATCTATCAGCCAAGTACAATGTTACCCTAGTTGGTTTTAACTCACCTAGCCCTAATTGCCCATACACAGAGTACGCAATAGATTGACACTAGCTCCTATATCTAGCATAGTCCTATCAATTTTAGTGTTACCTATTGTACATGACATTGTGGGATTTCAAGGGTCCTTATATTTCATAAGTAGTTGATTTGTCAAAATAGAGCTGATATTGGTTGCTAAAAATGTTTTCTTTTGGTTCATTGGTGGTTCTCTTTTGAGTGCACAAGCTTTTAAGGTATTTGGCCTATGTAGGGACTTGTTGGATTGCATCTAGGAGAGAAATATTTACCTTAATTTGCTTGAACACCTCTAATATCTTTTCCATCTAGGCTAATTGTTTCTTATTTTTTAGCATACTAGGAAATGAGGTAATGGGTTTTTGTAGGAGCTCAATAGATGATTCATTAAAGGACCCAACATATTTATTGGGTCCTTCAAAATTCTTAGGCTCCTTAGACTTGCTTGAGTGAGATTGGACTGGTGTAGTTGAGTCATAAGGTGAGTTCTTCTAAATCTTAACAGCATGATCAGGCATGACAACATGATTGTTTACCTATTTTTTAGATCTTAATGCAATGACTGCGTTAACTTGGTTGATATGGTCATCTTGAGTAACAAGAACCTGCATGTCCTTGATTTGGATATTGGGCTTGTCCCCTAGGGTTCATGACGGTTTGGCTAGGGAAATTCCCTCTCTCCTACAATATTTGCTAGTTGGCTTACCTACATTTCTAACTATGCTATGGCTTGAGTGTTGATTGTTAGCAATTGGTTCATGTTCTACACAAATTGGCTATTGGATTGGACTAAATTAGCCACATTGTGGAGGTTTGAGAGTTAGCCTTGAGAAGGTCCTCCAAGCCTTTTTCTAAGCTGCTTAGTCTTTTATCATTTTCATTAAATGCTAAAGGTGGATTAGATTGTTGGCTTACATGATAATTATGCTGAGATCCTAGATTCGGCCTAGAATAATTCTATTTCTATTGAGGTCCTTGGTTAAAATTAAGATTTGTGCCACCTAGACCACGGTGTTGACTCCATGAGACATTAGGGTGACTCCTCCATCCTGGGTTGTAAATTGGAGCACATGGGTCATTTCTAGGCCTTTGAAATGTAGCATTTACCTGTTGAGGCTCGAAAGTAGGTTGACTCATGAATGAGGGGCATTCCTCCATTACATTACCTATCTTGTGGCAGTGATTACACACTAGAGAAGGATTAGATAATTGGCGTACATGAGCTCTTTTTTCTAGCTCTAAGTTTCTAGTCTATGGATAATTAGCCCCATTTTAGCTTCAATGGCTAGAGAAGTCTGTATTTGGTGAATCCCACCTTGAGATGAATTGGTGGTTATTGGGTCACTTGTGTTTTCCCATTGCATGGTCTTCTTAGCATACTCTTCTAGAAATTTCCAAGCCTCCTTTTCATCGTTGCTCATGAATTCCCCATGGCTTCTAGGATTCTCCTAAACTCAATTCCTAAACCCTCATAGACAATTTGAAACAACCTCTAGTTTTCAATTCAATGATGAGGGCAGTGGGCTAGTATGTCCTTAAACCTATCAAAGTACTTTCAAAACGGTTCACTTGTGCTTTGTTTGAATACACTTATTTCATTCCTAAGTTGAGCCATTTTATGGTTAGGAAAGTATTTTTTTAATAAGACCACAAAAAATTCATCCGAAGTTGAAATTGAGTTGACTGACAAACTATAGAGTCATTGCTTGGCTCCATCTTTTAGGGCAAAAGTGATGAATCTAAGTCGAACTGCATCATCATTAAGTTGTTGGAGTTTCATCATATTGCAGATCTCCTCAAATTATCTAATGAAGAAATAAGAGTATTCAAGCCTTGTGAATTTAGGTGGCGTACTAATCTAAGAAGGTTTAAGTTCAAATGATACACCATTGGTAGCTGTAATGTTTATACGAGATGGTTGTGTTGACCATGTAGGGTAGCACCTATCCTTGCGGGATTTCCTTGGTAAGACTTCCTCCATCTCAAACGATTTGGTCTCAAATCTAACTAAATGGCCCAAAAGGTCTTCAACCCAAAAGGGATCATTAGATTGATTCATATTGGAAAGGAATGTCCTAGATGATGAGAAACTCTAGGGGATGGGAAAGAGAATCCTAGTCTAAAGATAGATAAGAAGAATATCCCTAATGTAGCACATAATTCAACGGAGCCCTAGAAATAAGGTTGACCTAAAAACAACTAGATAGTTTCTAACTTTTAAGTTAACTTTTGAAATTCTCAAATCTAAATTCTCTAACCTAATCGGCTAGATTATAGGAGTAAAGTGGAAGTCTCCTCGTGCTTAAGCAACAGACTTAATTAAATAACCATTTGTCTTTTTAGCTTTAACCTTATGAACCACTTTTCTAGACACCAAGTAGGAAAAGAATTTTAAATTTGATTCACCCTCAGGCCCCCTTGTCCTATTAAGCGTGAATCCGAGGGGCTAATGTCTACTTGATTTTAATTTAGACTTGGGTCAATGCTTTATGCTTGATATTATTGTTTTTAGGCTAAGGACGGGTATGATGAAATCTCCACCTTATCTTGTGTTATGAGTGATGCCCTTAGGTACTTTGATATGAATGCACAATCAATGTGATCAAACAAGGAGTTCTTCCTAATAACTATATGCTCTTACATGCAAAAAATTGAGTAGTAGAACATGTACCTTCCCATCCAGCAATCAACAAAATAAAATTGACAAGAAATAGAAATTATTTTAAATGCACACTATATGATGTATTCCCTTAAGAGTAGGTTTTTATCTTGTCATGAAAGAGTTTTAATTATGTTAATGTTTTTGTTCAATTTTTAAATTAGTGATTGATAAAAAATATAAATTGAAGTAATATATAAACTCTAGATCAGGATTCTAGGAAAATCCAAAAATATTTGACATAAAAATATTAGGAAAAATATCTAACCTCGGTGCCCAAGAAGCACCAGAAATGTAGATTGGCGCCTGAGAGGCATTCCTGCTTCTTGAGATTTCCTAAAAAGTTTTTTTGGATTCTTGTGATTTTCTAATAAATGTTCCTACAAGATTGAAATAACAAAGTAAATGTTTTTTCAGATAAAAATGGAAAGAAAGAAATAATTGGCAATAAATCAATATTATGAAACACTGATCCCCAATAATAGCATCAAAAACTTGATACCTACGTTTTAATTACCACAAATGTATATTGTCCAATGCACTATGTCGACAAGTACAAGTCGATCCCATAAGAAAAAGAGTTTCAAAAATGAAGATTAACTATTAAGTATTGAAAGGATTTGGGAGAGTTGATGTTTAACAGCTAAAACTAGACTATCAGGATGCAATCAAATTAATTAAAACCTAAGGTTTCGAATCCATTCATGTGAAGTTGAGAATGCATGATTAAATATCCTCTATCTCTTATTTTAGATCTTAATAATTTGATTAAATAATTTTTATCCTAATAAGTATAAACTATATGCAATGCATCATATAATATTAAGTAAGGAATAAAAAAAATACATAACCATATAAATTAAATGATATATGATAGAACTGAGATTATATACATAATTAACAATTTATTCTTCCATAAGTATAAGCTAAAAGGATTAATTCAATATTAGCCTATCAAAGTTTATTGAATGATGAGTAATTTATGTAATATACATCTAATTTACATAACATAGCAACATAGCACAAGAGAAAAAATAAAAAACTTAATCATAACATTTCAATTCACATGAACTTCATCTCAACCCTAGAACTAAAAACTTAGCTACTCATGAAGATGATAGAAAAGAAAATCTTAACTAAAGGAATTGAAATAAAGGACATAATTATAGAAAAATAAAATAATATTGATAGAACCTAAGATTATAAATAGGGAAACACTTAAGGCTCTCCAAAATACAAGAAGAAGAGTCTAAGCCTAAAGGGTGGAAAATGATCTCATAGATCTACGACATGGGCCCTTTTATAGACTTACACAAGCTTTCTTACGTCATAGACAAATCTAATTTCAACATTTGAATTGTAATTTCAAACATAAGATATTTTCAACTAATGACCGTAACGACAGAAGACTGGGTCAAAAATATCCTCTTTTGGCACTTGGGAGGTGTCATCTATGCATTTAGATGCCTGGAGGCATCCACATAAGTTGAGATTTTATTAGACTTGTTCCATTCATTAGCTAATATTTATCTAAGAATTGACACAAATGGAAAATGTGAATTTGACATCTCCACATAGCCTCACAATTTTTCATGCAAAATTATTTTCTTTTCTAGCACATTTATTCTTTTTCCCTCCTTTTTCAAAATTCTTTCTAAGTCCCTAGGTTCCTGCAAAATTTACACAAAACACCTCGAGAAGCATTATTTATTCATTAATCAAAAAATATGTGGATTAAAATATGTTTGAATTATGAGTTTATCATACATTCATCTAATCTTTTTTCCTATCTCTTACTAGGGTTTGAGTTGCACCCATTTGTGCAACCTCAGGTCGTGTTTCCTCCTCATCCTAATGCAGAGTTTTTGATTGTTCTATTCACTACTCCTATCTGGATCTTTTCCTGCACTATGGAAGATCCATCCTCCAACCCTTTTTCATCCACAGATTTTGGGATTATCAATTAGTTTCTCTCATCTCACTCTCCCACCATTCGTCCTTTCTTCCAAGCACCTTCACCTAGATTGCTCCCTACCCTTGTTGCCTTCACCTCCTCATCACTTGTGACACCTCATGCCAAGGCACAAGACAAACCTGCACTTTCCCTTGGCAATAGTGGACCGAGTTATCAAGTGTCTCTTTTGTTTGTTGCTCGACGTCCTTGTCCTCTAACTCTCATATCTGTTGTCTCTCTACCTTGTTAGTCTGTTCCCTTGCCTCAGGGATCGTTTGTGGTGTATCATGCTGAGACAAGACCCTC
>JAMKQA010006413.1:0-13939 GCA_024699735.1 Posidonia australis | reverse complement strand
TAATAATAACTTAATTTGTGTAGTTATTGATCGTTAATTATGAAATCTAATGCTTTACGGTTAACTTAAATGATGATTTTACATTAATAAAAATATTAAAGTTGTGTTTGATTCATTTAGACTTTTCCACAGAATTACTACTCACACCTTAACTTTTATCATTTTTGTATTACAAAAATAAAATGATTCTTGTCAAAATTTAAGTGTCCAAGTCTAAATCAAACATAACATAAGTGTCTAGATTATGGATAACTTATGAATTCTAGTGAATTCATCGGCAAGGAGTCTCGTCTACTTCCAACTGTAATTGTGGAGACGACATTGTTATGATTGACAATTACAGCGTATGGATAGCAGACTACGTTTGCCTTTTGCTACATTCATCACAGGTTTACAGTTTCCTAGTAAAAGTCTTGTTTGGAAGTACTTCAGCTGAAGAAGATTTTGAAGGGAAAAAATCAATGTTACGTAAAATTGAGAATCTCATTCTGCAAACTAACAAGAATTACTTTTATCTTGACCCACTTATGGAACAAAAACATCCACATCAAGAAATACAAGTACAACAAACTTATTTCCCTCGTATCTTTTCTTTGAGAAGTATAGCAGCAGTAGCACCCTCAAATGCTTTGTACCGTCCAAGTTCTTAAACATTTTTTTGGTAAAGAACGTGAGAAATGCTTCCGCTCATAAATATCCAAAATAAAAGGGAACAAGGACCTCTTCCAAGTTTTACCATCACAACAGCAAATAGCAGACTATGGCAATCAAAAAACCTTCAGTAAAACACAGTCATATATATCAAACCCCAACAAAGAACCACAGTCATGAGTCATGATTCATACTTGGATGGCTGCCGCTTTTCTGCCATTACTCATTGAAGAGCTTTTCAGCAGATCAAAAATCTACCATGAGCGTTTTGGATTCATTTCTTCTCATTGTCATATCCAGATGCTTTTCAGTTCTTCCAATGATAAAAGATTGAGAAGATGAATTTTCATAGAGCATGTCAAGACCATGATAAGACCTTGCCGCGAAGAACTCTGCCCCAGATTTAACAGCACCCTTGTATAAAATTGAGTTCACACCTTCAGGTTCAAACTAAGAGCCTTTTCCGCTACTTCTAAAAAAACAACAGATCTTTCTTTGTTTCCACCGCCATCTTCTGTTATTTAAATAGATTACCCAACATATAAATCAGAAATTATCACAATAAAAATCAAAACAAGTTCGGTAGATTAAATGGATCTCTATATGGATCTATGTGTTATCCATTAAATAAGTTACTTGTGACTTAAGTATGTGTTCTCTTATACATATTAGGAGATTGTAATCCTTTGATATATAGAATAATATAGTAATTTCTCTCCATCTAACATGACACTAGAGCTCAGGAAAAACCTTAAGGTTTGAGAGAGAGAGAGAGTAGCCATCACCACTGTCGACAGACCTTCTTCACAGTACTGTTGTCGGCGATCGCGGATCCATCGAAAAAACTTTTCCTTTCTTGACCTCCACCACCACCACCAAGTTTTCTCTCCCTCCCACCAGCCACCGGCCACTGTCCTTAATGGATCTATGTGTTATCCATTAAATAAGTTACTTTGTGAGTTAAGTATGTGTTCTCTTATACATATTAGGAGATTGTAATCTTTTGATATATAGAATAACATATTAATTTCTCTCCATCTAACAGGGTACCTGAGCTCAGGAAAAACCTTAAGGTTTGAGAGAAAGAGAGAATAACCACCACCACCGCCAACAAACCTTCATCACAGTACTATAGTCGACGACGGCGGATCCATGGGAAAAACTTTCCCTTTCTTGTCCTCCCTCCCACCAGCCATCGGCCACCGGCCTTGTCGCCGACCACCAATCTCCAACCACCTCCCACCGTCGCTGCCGTCTACCCAGTCTGTCTCCGCCTCCTGCACAACTTGTCTTCCATTCCAATGCATCCAGAGCCATCATCAGCCACCGTTGGGCCTGTCCAGGCCGTATGGCAGGTTCCGTCCAAGCCTCCCGTCAGCCCCGTAAGGCTCGTCTAAGCCATTCGCGGGTTCCGCTGGCTCCATCCAAGCCTTTCGCCAGTCTTGTAAGGCCCGTCTAAGCCATCCGCCAGTCCTGTCGGCTCCATCCAAGCCGTCTGCCACCCCTGTAGGCCCGATTCAGCCCTTCCAAGCCTTCCACCAGCACCATCCAGCCCTTCCAGGCCTTTCGCTGACGTCGTCCAACCTCTTTAGGTTGTCACCAACTGCCGACACCACCTTCCAGGCCAACCACCGGCCAGTCCAAGGCTTACCACCGCATGTCACATCGTTGGTGAAGCCTCCCATCTCTTCTAGTCCATTCGTAGTGGTAGTCCAACCCCTCCTGTGCAGTGATCCACTATATCAGTGTTGCCAGGACCCGGACCCCCAAAGATGTCGAAGTAGTCCAACATCCTCATCCAAAACACATCTTCCATGGAGGCAAGAGGAGGCGGATCAAGCATCGGGATGGAGCAGGAGGAAAAAGAAGCACAGTAAGGAGGGAGAAGAGAGAAAGTGAAAGAAGAATGGGAAAAAAATGGAAAAAAATGGAGAGAGAGATCAAAGGAGGAAAAAAAAAGGAAAGGGAGAAGAGAATGTGACAGAAGAAGAAGGAAAAAAAAAAACTATTGTTTTGATTCAAGTCTTAGATAACTTTCAGATCTTACATCGTCTGTTATGTGGACCTTTCACGTCTACACGTGTTGGTGCAGTAGTTTGACTGTCCATTGGTGTTTTGATCTTACGTCGTCTTCGTTGTGTGCATCTGTCACATCCACACGTGTTGGTGTAACAATTCGATTGCTTTGTTAGTGTTTTTTCTATTTTTATCTTTCTTCTTATCATTATGTAACAAACTGCACATGTTAAATGTTCCAGTTTGAGGAGGAGTGTTAGATTAAATCAATATTTATATGGATCTATGTGTTATCTATTAAATAAGTTACTTATAGGTTAAGTATGTATTCTCCTATATATATTAGGAGATTGTAATCCTTTGATATATAGAACAATATAGTAGTTTCTCTCCATCTAACAAAGTTGAAGCATGCAGAAAGACTGTAACTGGGGTTAGTATGGTGCTTGAATTGTTCACAAGACCAAGACAAAGATTAATAATATAATGATGTTCCAAACTCTTGGATATTCTGGATATGGTTAATTATCATGAATCCAAGGGCACCTGGCACAGGCATCAAGAGTTTGTGTGGTTGACATATTGCAATGGTTGATGGTACAGCATGTGCAGTTGTAAGGATCTAAGTTACGATTTGGTTTTTCAGGAACAACCTGATTCTTTGAGAAATTATGAGACCAAGTTCTAATGCAGATAGTAAGACAAGAGTACCTTGAACCTCAGCGTCTTCCACATAACCACCTAAAAGAAATGAAAAACGAGCTTCTTTTGTATTGGCCCTGGCTTCAGGTTTGGCAGAGGGTAGTATATCCTGGAATTCCAGGAGATATTCTCCTGTCCACTGACTCCCACTGAAAATGTAAGAGGAAGCTCATCTATTAGTTGATAGGTTTTCTTTTTTACATATATCATTGCAGGACTACAAAGGAAGCAAAAACTTCTGAAAAATTAAATACCAGATCAAAGATCTATAGCATGTTCCGTGATATAAAATAATGTACACATATGAGTGATGTTAAGTTGGATAGAAAACATATATATCTACAAAACTCGAGTTTAGAGCATATGCCTGCTAACCCACTTCTACAGGAAACTGACAGATACATCAAGTCATCAACTACACTGAAACATCAAGACCTATTAGAAGTTGGCATAGGTCGAAGCATGATGGATTTGCAGAAAAGGTAAGAAGAGAATATTACATACCTGTCAAAAGCTAATGTGGCTTCAAAAGGGGTAATAATTGGAGCCAAATACTCTTTGCTATCCAACAGAGCAGTTTGTGCACAAGAGACATAAACAAAAACATCACACTGTTCAACAAATGAGTTAATGAGAAAATGATGAAGAGGAGTCAATCTAAACTAGACTTCTAGTCCAAAAGATAAATACCTCAGGAAAATTTGCAACTTTAGCTGGATTAGGTTTCCCCATTATAAAAGTATAAGCCTTTTTCCCTGCTCCCTCAATAAGCTCTTTTATTTGCTGAATCATATGCAAGTATCCAGCTGTAAAATGGTGATAAATTCCCATTTGAGTTGTTCAGAACACAACTAGATGATAATAATTAGCTACCCAAAAGGTTCCAAGGGGAAGGGCATTTCTTATTCTCTTTTCAAAAACTAGATAAGATTCCAAAAAAGTGGACTTTCACCAAGAGGTGAGGTGCCAGCTTGTAGATAGTCGTTTAGAAAGCCATATCACACCAAAAAAATGCAAACAGGTATACATGTTACACAGCTAAGAGATATTCCGTGCCATCTCAAGTTGGGAAGATGGGATGATCTATAAAAATGACCGTCGTAGAGATGAGAGTCGGATAGATGTGGATGCTGGTGTCATATGACATCCTGTAGACTGTTTTCCATGAAGAAATAAGAGACTCATTAGAAATGCAAAGCAAGAAGTGAAAGACTTTGGACTTCGGAGGAGCCCCAGGGCACATTACTGTGGAATCAGACAATTGCATGCAATTTGCCTATAAGTAAACTTTCTGAACGTGTACCAAGCTAGCTGAGATTAAAACCAATGGAAAACTGGAATTCTAGTCTTTTTCAATAATTCCTGAAATTTCAAAAATTCCAAAGCCCTTAATAGTCTTGAACTTATTTTGCCTACCGGCTAATCTTTCAACTCCACTAAGACTACAGCAGAAATAAAAAACCCACTTGATCACTTGGAGAGTATGCCGACAAGTCCAAAAGTATTTATAAATTATTGTCGCATACCTACACCCAAAGTTCCCACCAAAATGCCGACGATGTTAGCATCCTTCGCTTTCTCCACAAGATAGTACCTATGGAAATCAGAAACCAAAACTCAGACATACAAGTGCATGAACGGATACCTGTGAACATGAAGCCACTCAGATAAAATGTTGGATGGACATCTCCTCGTACCTACGCTTAAGAATCTTTTTCTGATGAGATATGTCCTCTACTAAGAGGTTCTCCTTTGTATCAAATCTGACTGAAAATAAAACTGTTAAGGTATAAAACCAAACAAAACTACAAAGAAAAACACAAGTGACTTTTAAACTTGATAGGCAGATTGTAGTAAATTAACCACAGAACAAAGCTGGAGGGTAGACAAAATAAGCATGAAAACCAATTCTTATATTAAGTATATTTAGTTTCCTCTAGCCTACACAAGACAGCAAGAAAGCAAAAGAAGACGCAAAGCAAATACGCTGCACCTCTGTCTGTCATTGATATCGCCAACAGTTCACAAGTCATTCTGTGCAAATGATGGGGCAAGCACCACATGCCATACCACATAGAAGATGATTTCTATCATACTAATATCAATTATTGGATTTGAAATTAATGGAGGCAAATAGATGATAGTGACTTTTGATCTGTACTTGAACAGAATGTCCATAATAAAAGCAGCAGTCTTGAAATTGTTAGGCCACACTTTCCAATAGAATTGAATAGCCCCTAGTGTGTGATCATGATTTGGGAACTGGATGCACATAAAAATTGTAAGGACATACCAATCTATTTACCTATGCTGCAATTGTTGAAGGTAAGCACAACATTTGCAAATGCTGTATTATCAGAACCAATCCAGAACAACAAAAAATCGTCCAGTTTATAATCTTTTGGAAGGCTCCATGTCAATCCTCCAAGACTGTATTGAGAAAAAGAACTACATTTGTTTGACTGATTGTAATGGCTGCCCATTTCATTAATTGCATGTGTGTGGATAGCACCATTAGACCTTGCGTAGTTCTGGTGCTCAAACTGTTCTTGTTTTGTTTTATCATCCACTAATGGATTCATAGATGAATATGTAACATCTGCAAAATGCAGAACTGGATCTGAGGCAGCTAACTGCAATGTCGGAGTCAATGCCGATTTAATAGTTGGTACAGCATATGCATATTCCAATCCATAAAGAACCTGCATTACGAGAACAAGGTTTTTTTAAACCTTAAATGCAAAAGTAACATATTACTTTTAAATATCTTGACAAATTGTGTACCTAAATACTGCATATCCATAATACATGACTATATGTGGAATGTATTATTGGAAAAATGAGAACCATGTAAAGTAAAGAATATTCTAAATGAGGATGCTGATAAGGATAAGTAGAAATTATAGGATGAATTAAAAATAACCATATTCAAATTAATAAAAAGGTAAGAACGACACTGATGTGATGGCAGATGACACAAAATTAGCTTCACCTTTTATCAAGAGCAAAGAGACAAGAATGAACCTATATAAGGTGGACTAATGGAGGATGGAGAGAGAAGAGGTAGGTGAAGAAACTAGGTAAAACTTTAAGGATAAGGATAGTGATCAGAAATTATCCTAATCTAGCATGATATTGAAACACAGCAACTTATCCACTTACAAAATTATCAATATGAAGTCACTTTGTATCACGTCTCACTAGATTTTGGTCACATGAATAGAAGAAAATTTTCATTTTGATTTCCTTTTGCAGGTTAAAGAATCTAACCAGAGCAGCAATCGCTCAAATATGAAATAGTATTAAAAGAAAAAAAAAGGGACTTATGCTATAAAAACATGCAGATTTATGCATGCACACTAAGTTGCTAACAAACGAATGTTCAGAAGCCAGAGTCCTGATACAGTGGACCTAACACGCAAAATGTGAGATGGCATTCAATAAAATGGACCAACAAGAATTCCGGCATAACCAACACACTCAACTAGGTACATGGTCAGCTGGCTGCTATTATGTTTGGCTTGAAGTCCCAATGGATGCAAAACTTGAAATCAACAACAATCACGTGTACTCAATTAAAGAACAGCCACAAAACTTGAAATCAACAACAATCAAATGTACTCAATTAAAGAACAAACCTATATCCAAAGACAGACTAGAAATTGTTGCAGGGAAGGGGGAGAACCAAACAGGCAAGAGCTAAGACTTTTTGCAGGTAAAATCTACAAGAAAAGGGTACAACATGATAAGTCAATATAACACGTCCTCAATAAGTGTGACTTTATATCCCAGCATAGTGATAGACATAAAAAAGAGAGAGAAAAAGGGGACTAAAATACGATTAAAGCATTAGAAAATAGAAAAACCAATTGAAATAGCATAGTTGGGAAGCTGCTAAGGACCTCACATAGATAATAAGAATATATAAAACACAAGTACCAGAATAGGCTTCTTGCTGACTGATAAGCAATGATACAAAGACTCGGAACAAGCATTTATATTGAGTGAAGCTTTTCCAAAAATAAATAGTGCTGGCAAAGTTGATGTTCTGCAAGAAAACAAAATATCTTTATTAAATAAGATTTGCAATGATCCTAATAATGAAGTTCTTATAAGAAAAAATGAGCTTGGAGTCATACAGTAGCGAGTTACAGAAAGATGCAATAGAGAGATTATCTAAGCAGTTAGAAACGTTAGGGCCTTTGGTTGCTATCAGCTTTCGAAGCTCTCCGTCGGAACCTTTATCCTGGCAGACTAATATTGCAGAAGCAACAGAGATAATGGCAAAGACTTGGAGTAAAGTTAAAATGAGAGTTGACCCTCAGCAGTGGCATCCAGAGATCTGACTCCTTGACAGAAAGGAAGCTCGAAACACCCAAACCAGGCTAAAAATGTGGGAAGGAATTTCCACAGACGACACTCTGCTTTCGTTTCTTAGCTGCTGACTCGATTTTTATTTCTCTTTTGGTGGAATAGTATCATAATCTTGCTATACGGGGCATACTTCCAATTTCTTCCCTATACTAACCGTATAGGATTTGCTCTCAAGGATTTGCATCCAAAGAAGCCGAATGTTTCCAACAGAAATGCAACAAGTGAACCCATTGATGACATATCCTATGGTCTCAGAAACTCCATTGTAGCTAATAACTCTTGATACTAACAGGGCATTCATGTAACAATAGCAACTTAAATTTCCCACCTCCACCCTCACAAGTCACGAATCTGAAACTCTAAGCATTATAACATCAATCAAAAATGAAAGTAATCACAATTACATATGAAAATCAGAATTACAAAGTCTTTTCGGGAGAAGAACTACAAAATTCTAGAAATACCAAAACTTCAAAAACACCACAATCCACACACACGAATAAGAACCACACGATAAAAACCTTACGGGCTCATACAGGCGTGCCCGTAATGCACGACGCACTCCGCATCCACATGCGACGCCGCGACCTCGTCGACGCAGCAGCTCCCGTACACGGTGTCCGCCATCACGTACAACCACACGCCTTTCCCAAGCTCCTCCTTCAGGGCCCTCGCCACCCTCGTCGAGTCCTTCAGGAGCTCGTCGGGGAACTGCGACCGATCAACACACCATCAGCAAAACCAAGAGAGACAAACAAAAGCACAGAAAAAGAAGTGGAACGGATTCCCAGGAAAGACCTGTAGGGCGACCCTGGAGAAGTTGCCGGCTCGGATGTACTCCGCCGTGCGCGGGATCTCGTAGTTTGACGAGAAATCCATTGGAGAAGGCGAGAAACGGGAGGGGAAGAGAAGGAAAGCGTGGGGTTTTGGGGTTTTTTTTTCTAAGAAAACGGTAATATATGATATATTAGTGCAAAAATTTTTGAATATGTGTACCACCATAGAATAAAGTTGATTTCCTTGGTGGAAGTCTAAAACGAAGAGAAATGTTACACCTTAGTTAGGACAAAAAAATTAGCCAAAGTTTCAAGTTACATGAATGGATTCACAAGATTACAAGTAAGTAAGCAAGCAACCAAGGAAATTATGCAATTGGATCAGTAAAATTAGAAATAACTGCAGATGTAGATGGTTACGAACTGGAGTAAGCTTATCCCAGTCATGTTTGATTTGCCAAAGAGTTTGGAAGAGAGTATCCAATCCAGCTAAAAGATTGTCTCTTTGAGAAGATATCAAAAATAAAACATGTTGAAATATTAAGTTAATATTTCTTCTGGAATGTCGAAAGATAATAGCATTTCTATTAAGCAAGAAGCCTAAAACATGACTAAAAGTAAGGAAATCTAACTTTGATAAAAAAACATTAAACTTAAAATCATGATAATAGGAAAAGATATAAAAAATCAACTTACATTTTAAAAGCCTCTTTGCATCGGATAAAAATAAGTCTTAAATAACACTAGGAGCATTACACTGCATTAAAATACGATGAAAGGATTCAACAAATTAGTTACAAATATTAAAAGACACAGATCCAGTCCATCTCCTTTTTTGTAAGTTAACTTTAGAAAAAGATTTTATCATGACAAGTTAATCAAGCAAAAACCTTAACTTCCAAAAGTGTTGCATTATTCCACATTAATTTTTTAAACAACGACAGGTGTCTACTATCATTCAAAATAGTATAACAGTTCTTAACAAAAAATACATAACTACAAATAAGATACCATGAAATCTCATCTTCATTCTCACTAAACTAAACTGATTTTAGAACTCCATAAAAACTTGTAGCTTTTGAGCCTAAAATTTAGTTAGTATTAAAGAAATGTTGTTCAAAATATGACTTACCCTTGACCAGGTATACCCCTACTAGCTTTTGTAGAGTGCATTTCTTGTTTTTTTACCACAAAATAGAGTTTAAGGAAATGGTATTTTAAAGGACAATTAGATCCCCAGTGATCATGCTAGAATAACATCTTCCTACTAATATTCAAATTGTATCTCAAAAAAGGGAAAATCAATGGGTAATGTGCTCTGAGTTGTTGCTAAAGTGGAGAAAAATGTTTAGAAGAGATGTTTAATAAAGCACCAAACCCATTACAAAAGAGATACCTATTTTTAATAAAGGAAGGCCATTTATGAAAAGTATTGCTATCCAAGAATTGCAAAATAAGTTTACATTTAAGAGCAGAGGAAAAACTTTTAAGATTTATAATTCCCAGTGCATCTTGATGCTTATGCCTACAAATATTATGCCATGTAATGAGTGGAACACTCAAGGGACTACAAGGGTTTGAAGTCCACAAAAATCATTTACGCAATCTATCTATTTCTTTTTCAACTCTAAAAGATAGATGTAACATAATAAAATAGTAGGTAAGCATTGCTGAGAGAACTGAGTTAGGTAGAGTAAACCTCTCTCACTAATAGACAAATATTTTGTTTTCTAATATTCAAGTTTCCCTGTGATTTTATCAATAACTACAGTCTAATCATTATAAGAAGCCTTCCTATAAGGAAGAAAGAACCCTTCTAATAGGACAAAGGAAGGGAGGATTGCATACAACCTAGCATATTACCATACCTATTTATTATGTCTTCAAAAATATCAATCATAGTAAGAGAAGATTTATAAAAATAAATCTTCAACCCAACATAAGTTTGGAAACAACATAAGATTCTCTTAAGATTAACCATACAACGGTTTAAAAGCTCTAAAAAGATAAGAGTGTCATCAACATACTGAATATGCATGACTTCAGAATTATTATAAGGATATTTAATGCCTTCAATAAGATAATTTTGTCTACCTAAGTGTAACATTCTATTGAAAACATGAGTAATAATGATAAAAACAAAGAGGATAAAGGATCTCTCTATCTTAAACCATTTGAGGCATTAAAGAATCTTCTAGGGAATCCATCTACCAAAACAGAGAATTTGACTGAATAGAGACACATTTTGACGCAAGCAATTCATTTATCATTAAAACCAAGATCTCTAAGGGAATCTATGAGAAATTCCCAATCGACATTGTCAAAGACTTTTTCAAAAACTAAATTAAGCATTAAACCTAGTTTGTTAGAAATTTGGAGTAAATATAAAGTTTCCTGAGCCCAAATTAAATTAGTCACTTATATTATGATCTGGTAGGAAGGTATACTAAGAATAGGACTCAGTCTTGTAACAAGACACTTAGAGATGATTTTGTAATTGCAATTTAGAAGACAACTAGACCTAAAGTCTTGGATTCTTTCTGTCCTTTTCTTTTTAGGAATGAGTGCAATGAAAGTTTGATTAATATTATTCAAAGTATTAAGACTTTCTAACGGATGGAAATACTTGAATAGATTTACTAGATTAGTCTTAATCACACTCCAAATGTTTCGATAAAAATAAAGAAGAAACCCATCAGTGCCAAGAAATTTTTCTCTTGGTAATTAAACAAAGTGTATTTTCTCTTGGTAGAGAAAATACACTTTGTTTAATTTCCTTTTTTGAAAGCATAATTTCAAGTGATTGAGGCTGAGGAACCTTATGCGGCTAATAGATCCCAATTTAAAAGGATATGCCTAGATAATGTCTTATTAAAGAGAGAATAAAATAATTTTGTAATAGCATTACAAATCTGTGAAGGAGATTTAATCCATGTATTATTAATGAGTAAATATGAGATTGTATTCTTTCTTCTCTTGCAGTTAACTGTTTTATGAAAAAAGGAAGTGTTTAATTCTTCTTCCTTAAGCCATTGAATCCAAGAGTGTTACTTCCAGTAAATTTCTTGATTCAGAAGAGGCCATTTAAAATGCTCTTGTCTTAAGAATTGTTTATACTACCAATCATCCATGGATAGAGGATTAGTCGGTTGGATTTTGCTAGAATATCCAGGCTATAAATATCAGCTTCAATGGCCTCTAGTCTAGTATTTTAATCATTTCTATGGGTAAGAAGTCGACTCTTAATAGTTCTCGATTGCTTTTAATTTGTAAGAAAGTTACTTAATAGGGTCAACACTAGACACAATACCTGCCCAAGATTGCTGAACTAGTCTCTCAAAACCATCAGACAACAACCAAGTCCTATAAAACCTAAAAGGAAAGGACCCCCAACTTTGTGACTTAGTATCTAGGCATATAGGTATGTGATCATAGATAAACTGTAACATCTGTGTCTGGGTTTTTCCATTTAATATAAACCATGAATTTCTTGTAATTATTTGTGTATGGTTTATTAATGGTAAATCCAGTTTGTGTTGGTTGGTTGTGGCTCCCTCTGTGTTTTGTGCCTTGGTTTCTCCCCTGTGGTGTGTTTTCTGTGGCCAGTGGGTCGGTTCTGCTTTGGGACCCGTGCTTGTGGTGAACCCACTTGGGCTTGGGCTTGGGCTTTGACTTGGTCAAGAGTCAGCTGTGCCGCACGAGGCCTTTACCCATCTTCTCTTCTCCACTCCCGTGACGGAGCCCGATCTCGTGAACCCTAGCGGGGGGAGGACTGCTCGTCCCGTCCCCTCCTCCCAGAGCTGTGCATAGCTGGTGGGAATCGGCGAGATTCGGGGATGGCAGGCGTCGGAGGCATTAAGAGGAGGGGTGCGGCATGGGAGAGAAGTAGAGTTGGGGCGAGAGGGAGTGTGGAGTTGCGGAAGTGTCGCGCGCCAAAGGAGCTCGCCCGAGTGTGGGAAGCTGGGCTGGTGCCGTGCACCGCCGGTGTGAGGGTACGCGAGGCTCGCCGGAGCTAGGTACGCGTTTCCCTATTGTTTTCCCTTTTGTTCTTCCGCAGATTGAGTTATGTTGGGTTGAGGGACAAATCATGAAAATAATGTACAAATCATGCAAAAAAAATGGGGAAATGTTGGGAATGAGATGAATGATATGAGAATGTTGATATCATGTCGATTTATGGGCATTTTGTATGATTTTTGTGGATGTTCTTGAAGCATGCTACAGTGAATGTGTTTGGGCTTGATGCCTTTGCGATTTTTGTTAGAATAGCATGCTTAGTGGATTTGTGTTTTGATTGAGGGGTTTGGAAGTAGACTTGAGGGTCTACACCCCATGTTTTTATGAGGATTTATGGTGTTTGTTTGGGGGGTCCGATCCTTACTCCCACTTGGGGGAGAAAGAGATGACAGTGGCTGGGGAGTTTTCTGCAACAGCAGAAAACGGTATGCCGAATTGGATTCGGCATACCGAATTGCCCCCATGTAGTGACCCGCGTTTTGGGCCTTGGACGATCGGAGGAAATCGGTCGACCGTTTCCCTAGAGTCTGATAAATCTGACAGGAATTTGGTATACCGATGAATTTCAGTATACCGAATCAGGAGATTTTGATATACCGAAGTTCCATTCAGTATGCCGAATCAGGAGATTTCGGCATACCGAAAGGGAATTTCGGCATGCCGATTTTGAGCCCTGGACTGCATTGACAAATGCATAGAAAATGATGATAAATTATGGTTAAATACATGATAAATGTATGGAATGTATGGAATGACATGTAAGATGATGCATGCTAGTATGCTGTTTTAAATGATGATTTCCATGAGATTTAAATAATGTTTCCATGAATTTTGAAGCATGGCTTCTGTGTATGGATATGGATATGGACCCGTGTGAGGGGTGATTCATGGTATAAAGACCATGAAACAATGTGTGGGCTTAAGGACCACCGATAATGATTTAATGCATAATTGCATGTGATTTGCAAAGAGTTTTATGAATGGAAAATGGTTTTGTTAATTGTTTTGAAAAGAGAATTGCGTATGATTTTAAATAGAAGAAAGGATTTAGTAGGAACCACAAGGGAACCAGGACTTGCCGACGAGGTAGTGAGACCTCAAGATAGGTCGAGGACGTGTCCTTGGTGAGTGTGGTTGCCGAGTTTGCGGTCAGGGGTAGAAGCCTCGAGACTGTGGTGGTACTGTAGGACCCGGGGTGTGAGAGACCCGGACTACCCTCAGTGTCGGTGCTGTACGGGGCTGGGGTTAGAGTCCCCAGTTACTCGGGCACCAGGACGTCCCTAGGACGTACTCCGTGCTTGTACTAGTGAGGGTACATTTTGAGGCTGCGGCCGGGGCGGTTGAACTCCAGTACGGGGTGGTTCACCGTGGCACTGCAGTGTGGTGTGGTGACATGGAATCCT
>JAMKQA010006412.1:0-15387 GCA_024699735.1 Posidonia australis | reverse complement strand
CCATCGCCGCTCTGGGATTTGGTGGAGTGAGGGTTTTGATCGGTGGGAGTCGGGAGGGGTTAACAAAAAAAAAAAGTGTGGGTTTTTTGGGTGTTTTGCTGGACTGCTTATGGTTACCACCGTTTCAGTTTTCATTTGCATTACTGTGTTAATAGATTAGGATGTGCGGTTGAGATTAGTGGCTTTTTTAGTGTTTTTAAGGACATGTCCTTAATTGATCTGTTCCCATGGTAAATATTCGAGTTTATGACTAGTGTAAATTGTCAAAAAATGCAGTGTCCACCGTCCAATGGGATATGTATCACCTGGGCATGAACGGCACTTCCATCACGGATATGTTTTCGTAATGAGCAGTTCATCTTCCTCGGAGCTTTAGCTTTCCTGCACATTGTTGTTGCTTTGTTCCCTCTGTGAGAGATCTTGCTTGCGCTGCACCTCTCTGTGTTTTATGCAATACCACTAGTAAAGAAATACAGGACTTACGTCTACCAGTCCGCTTGGGCCCACAACCGAAGGTTTTTTTTTTTTCCTTTCCATTCTTCAGTTATTTCGATTTTCTTCTATTTTTTTTTAAAATTAAATTTTTATATATATATTTTTTGTAAACGGTAATCAGTAATATTAATAGAGTATAATGTCTTCCAAAGTATTGCAACAGTATTGCACCAACAAAATATACAAAACCAGAGTCACACAGCAGGTGACCAAAAATAATATGACAAAGTATCAGTTAAACAAAAATTCCACTCTCAGTATACTGTAGTATATCAATTAACCAAAGGTTAATCACATGTGAAGATTATCTTCCTGAAGAGCAGGAGTTCCAGTATTTTACACCGTCTCAAGTTGGGAATCATTGCGAACCAATAAACTTTATTCTAAGTCCTTCTTTTACTCGAAAGTTGACATTGCCTGTAGATTTTCACTTTTATTTTTTTTCAATAATTTCTGTTATTCATTCATTATTTTTCATTCTTATTTAATTCTTTTTTCCCATTGTGGGTCCCACAACCCATTTGTCCAAACCTTTGTGGGAAAAAGTTGTACTCTTGTCTCCATTTTCATTGATAAAAAAGAAGAATAATCTACTCCAATCGATATGTCCTTAGTCATGGGCAAACAAAACTTAAAAATCACACTTGGAAAGGACGAATAATTAACTAGAGTAGCAGGTGCTGTAGTAAAATTGATTACAAAAGAGGGTAAATCGTCCATAACAGTCAAAGAAATGTTTTGTTGTTGAGTACACCTTTTGACTTCATTAAGCAAACACTGTACTTTCTTTTAGGATATTTTATCTTAATATTCTCGTTAAAACTCGTATTGTCTTTTATATATTCTTTATACTGAAAATTGCCTTTATATACACAATAAATCAAAACATTTACCTGTATACACTTAGGTTAGTTTAAACCCAATAAGCGTTAATACCTGATGTTAATGTTAGTTGAAATGGTCAGATAGTTTCTGTTGATTTTGCATAAAAACCCCTCAACAAAGATTTTGTCTCTATACCTAGTTGATCCTCCGCTTCTTCTTTGTTTTTTTTTTTTTTCACTTTCTTCTTCTCAAGCACCCATGTCTTGTAGTGCCTACTCCTCCCCCATTGATTTTTAGTTTTTTTTTTTTTGCAGCTACAAGAATAGATTTTTTGAACATATTCTCACAAAAAAATCAACTAGAAACAAGGGGCAACGTACAGAGATCAAACAACACTATTAGTCTCAAATCAATCCATAACCTACCATGTATCTAATCCCTACCCAACAAAAAAAATCAGCACAGACCAAATATCAACAATTTTACAGAAATGACTATGAACGACTAAAGGTGGGTAGAATTGGTTAGAAAATGACCAACAATAGCAGGAAAATGATGAAAAATCATATGATTAAAAAAATGTATCTATTTTCCTTCAATTTTCACGCACAAAAAGAGAGTAAAATCATTATCTGATCTATGTGTAAAAATGATTGACTTTTTATGAAGAAACAATTCTAAAGCCATAAAAAACGTAGGAAATAACTATCCGTTAGTCTTCTCATTTTAAGAACGTATTGATAATGTATTGTAATCGGGAAAAAATATGAAAAAATGTATCTATTTGTCTTTGATTTTCAATCACAAAAGAGAGTAAAACTATTATCTTTTTTGATTTATGTGTAAAAACGACTGATCTTTGTGGAGAAACGATTCTAAAGTCTTAAAAAACATAGAAGAATAATCATCTGTCAGTCTTCTCATTTTAAGAGCGTATTAACAACGTATTGTAACATGGAAAAATACCGGAAAACGTGGACAAGATGTAGAGAAAAAGTAATTTTAAAATCATACAAAGACACAAGCCTCTCCTTTCTATTTATAGACAACTATAGAAGTACAATGTGATAGAGAGAGATACAAATATTTGACAACATAACTCACTTTATGGTTGTTTTCACTTTTGACATTTGACCCTTTGATAATGATTTAGTGGTTTGTGTGAGGAACTTATGCATGGGACATCCAAGGGTTGATTGCAATGGATCCTGCCAGCCTTTTATTTTCATCAAAATTTACTATGTTTTATTATATTATTTAACTTAATTTCATTTGCTCGTTAGACTTTGTTCTTAACACATTTTCATTTTTCCCTATAAAACCTAATCAACATCACATATTTAACTTGAAATGAGCTCCGTATTGGGAAAATCACTCTGATCAGTCCGACTAATTGCTTCGAATGTCAATTAACCATCCTATCAATCGTTTAATCGATAACTAATGCCTTGATTCGATATCATTCACCTAGTGTTTGAACCTTGGCACTAGCCATACCCCAGAATGGGTTGATCCTGCAGAGAAAGTGAACAGGATTTGAACCAACTGGACATAGCATTGTGTTTGGTTGATTCTTTGTTTTGGAAAGATATCCTCATGTTCTAATGGACTCCACAGGCCCATGCCATTTAAGTCCATCGGTGGATGACAGGTTACAAAAGAAGCTAGAAATTGCTATAAAACTATTTCGGCAAGTACCTTGACAACTTACATAAATCGATCTAAGTTACAGACAAAAGGTGAAAGAACATGAATCTAATAAAAAAAAAATGTAATATATAAAACTTCATAATCAATCTTTTAACTTGTTTTTCTCATCACGATCTGTTCGTTTGATTTGCAGAGTATCGTTAAAGACAAAAGTATGCAGGTTTTGTACCGAATGCCGACCTTCCTTGTTTTAGCAAATGAAAAAAGATTCAAATTTGCAGAACATTCCTAGTTGAGATTTTGATCCTCAAGCGAAAAAAAAAAAATAAAAAAAAAAATCAAGAAATTCACATTCAAATGCCAAGACGTACATTTCAAGGGTCTCGTTACATTTTACAGTGCTTGTGGCAAAGCAGAAGCCGAAGGCAACAAATTGGCATGACTACAGGGTGGGCACTCTTTCAGCAGTGCTGGAGATGACAGTAAGCAGGTTGTTCCCAAAGGGGTCGCTGAGGTGCTTCGACAAGTTCTCGACCGGCCCTTCGCCGGTAACGTAGGCCTGGATGAAGAAGCCGAGCATCGCGAACATGGCAAGCCGGCCATTCTTGATCTCCTTCACCTTCAGCAGCGCGGTCTGGTCGGGGTCGGTTGCCAGTCCCAACGGGTCGAATGGGCCACCTGGGTGGAGCTTGTCTTCCAGGTCCTGCAAGGAAATCAACAGAAGAACATCACATCACCAGTGATGTTGTCCAGTTCAGAGTTTACGTTCATGGTGTGTTGAGGGGAATGGGACTGTTTTCATACCAGTCCATTGGTAATCCTGTAGTACTCGGCGCCTCCGAGGAGAACGACCTCGGCGATGACGGCTGCGACGAGATTGATGGGGATGTTCTTGCCAAAGTAATTCAACGTGTTTCCATCGAGTAGGAGAGCTCCGGTCTGCGACCAGATAAAACACCCAGATACTAAATCAAAATCATACTACTGTTTCTTGATTAGTTGTAACTAATAGAGTTCAGATACTACTGTTTCTTCCCGACAACAGGAAGGACAAAGGTATGAACCGTGCTGTCTTTTACTTACCTTGAACCATACGGCCTCAGGACCACATGAAGCACCGAATTTGTTGAATGCCTCTGGGATGACGAAGCCAGCAGCTCCGAGCATAGCCCAGCGGGCGTGGATGAGCTCATAAGCTTGGTATCTGCAATTGGGTATGAATTTTCAGGTGAATTCTGAGTGTCATAGAGCATAGAAATGATTGATATCTTGATACTTCAGAACATATATAATAGGGGACAAAACCCAAATTTGTTGGAGATCTTGTATGGATAGATATCAGTGCACTAGGAAGAAAAAAACAAGACGAGGAGAACAGTATAATGCGTAGTATTGAAGAGGGTCACATACTTGGTGAAGTTCTCTGGCTTCTTGCTCAGACCAAAAGGATCATAACCGTAGCTGCAAGACAGAAGGCACATAAGATCAACTAGAATTTGGTTCTTCTTGTTCCCCTATATGAGTCTGTGACCAAAAGGATCATATCCTATGACTAGGATTCTTCGAAGTTACTTCTAAGGAGAAATATTTTCCACCACACATCAGTGTGTAACTGAACAGAAGGAGTTGAGAAGTAGGAATCACTTACTCTCCGGGCACTTCTCCGTTGAGGTACTCGGGCACCTCCGACCTATCGAGAAGACCATCAGGCAAGAAAATTCTCCTGTCGGGACCTGAACGTGGACGTTTACATAAATTTAGCACGAAAAAAACAACATGGAAAACAGGAGTGAGACATGAACGACAGAACAGGTTCTTACCATACCACTTGGCGAGCTCATCGCTGGCCGGAGACACGGAAGCGGGCTTCGCCTTGGAAGGAGCAGACTTGGGCTTCTTCGAGAAGAGCGCGACGATCTTCGAGGACGGTGCGCCGGACTGCACCGGTGCTGTCCTAGCTGGCCCAGAGAAGTGGAGTGTGCTGCCGAGCATCTCCGACAAGCCCAACGAGGCGGGAGCGGTTGCGGCTGCGAGAGATGCCATGGCAGAGGCAGCAGAGGAAGAGAGGAATGGACCTGCACTGGCTGTGGTGGTGGTGGTGGTGATGGCTGTGAGTCTGGAGAGGAGGCTAAATGGTGGTTCTGGCGGATGCAGTGGTGACAAGTGGAACATGGGAACGCTCCTGATTGGTTGATTCTTGAGATGTAATCTGAAAGAAGGATTTGGTTTTGCTGATGTGGAAGATCATTGTGCTGACTTGTACAGATTCTGGCCACTTGGTCCTTCCCGTGGGGATAACATGTGATATCTCAGACTTGGACATGGTCACATGAAAACGTCATCCCATCTTTTTTTGGTCTAGGGGAAAAGGCTAATTCACGAGAGGTATGCTGTTTTCTCGAGAAAAGAAGAATATTGGGCTTCAGAGTGTAGCAACTCCCACAGGAGTCTGCTAATAAACAACAAAATTATTTTATCATCTAAACTGCGAATTCGCTCCAAGATGAGAGAATCGACACATTCACGGTACTCTTGGGATGCCTGATTCAAGCATAATAAAGAACATATTCGGGAGGACTGGAACAACAAAAGACATACGAAAGCCTGTGAATCCAACCTAATTCCTGTTCGGATCACTTCCGAAATTTTAAAATCTTCACCGATCCATCAACAATGTTTCTCAAACGCTCCTTACTAAATATATCTCATGTTCTAAAGTAAAATTATTCAATTTTGAGTAGTGCTCCAGACCCAGATTCAAATAGCTCCTAAATCAATGCATTGGTGTCGGTATCATTTCACAGATGTACAAGAATACTGCAGTCTAACATTAACGCAATATGTTTGTTACACCATAAAAATATCATTACATCACCATAGACAATTTTCACGTAAATGTAAGCTTAACATCATGCCATTCATCCAGTCTTGATAGATCACCTCCTCCAATTCTCAATCTTCTTCTCAAGCCCCCTTGCATTTTCATCAATTTGCTTTCTTGCATATACTATCTGTTTCTCTGTAAATACAGCAAGATCTTCGAGCAAAGCAGAGAGGTGGGACCTGAAAGCCATAAAAATGGAAGAAACAGTCAAAAACCACAAAAAGAAAGGAAAGACAACAGAAACATAGACTAGAAAGAACTTAAAATGTGGGCAATTTTAATTCTATAATTGAAAAGTATGCTTATTATAAAACTTTAGTTCTTCAAACTTTCTTACAAAACAATAAGCCACATAGACAAGCTCACCACAGCATGGCTTGTCGGAATTTTTTTTAACTGTTAGTCAAAAACCACTATTTAAATGCCATTTTCATTTTAAAAAATACGGCACCGAGATGGCGGTGCTCAACAGGACTTATATCAGTAACTCACAGATATGGTCTCAAAGTAACACGACTACCCAAAGGCTTTGTTGTGTATATAGAACATGGTCATCCAATCATCATGTTCTCCTAAATTAGAAATGAACATGGCACCAACAGTACCATGTTTGAGGAAAATCTTTCAAAAAAATATATCAGACGAGCCCCACATGCTGGACTTGCCTACATGGCCTGTCAGAGCCATAGCTTTGTTATCAAGTTTGGGAGAACTAAGGTTTTGTAATAAAGTTGCTTTACACCCATAAGTTAAATTTTTTTCCTTAAAATGTGTATATCTTGTGAAATGACAGGATTGATTATGGAATGCAAATGCTGGAATTCGGAACTTAATAAATGGAGCACTGGGAACATCTATAGATGCCTATTGCCTAAACAGTAAGAGCAAGAAAGCAGAAAATTAAGTTTCGCATAAAACTTACCGTACAGATTAGCAATAATCATTCTAGTTGTAGTTTGCAGCAAACCCTAATAAAGTAATATAGCTACATGCATAATTACCCGGGGTTTTATCTTCCCACCACTTGGTGGGAGGAGTTTCCACGGTACTAAAAAAAGCATCTTATGGTGACTATTTATTGAGATAGAGCATATTAAAAATGATTTTGGTGGATCCTTCATGGAAAGACTAAGAAAAGGTAACAGAAATATAGCTACATGCATAAGCAAAGCAAAATAAAAAGAGCATCTTATGGTGACTATTTATTGAGATAGAGAATATTGAAAAAGGTTTTCGTGGATTGTTCATGGAAGGACTAAAAAATGACTACAGTAAGGATCTCACTCAGAAAACTCTGTAGACTGTGGTTACACATTTATGCCATCACTGAACTATTGGTAAATTACTGTAAATGCATGACATAAATTGACAAAAACCAGGTGGAAAATCCAAAATCATTTGTTAGTAAAACCTTAACACATAAATCCTTAAAGCAGTGTTATCAATGCAAAAGGCAATGATGAGGCTTATAGCCTCCAAAATACCCAAGGCAAGAGGCATGGCTTTGAGGCGATGAATTATAAAACACGTAAAATGTATGTAATATGAAAACAAATATACAAATAAATGATATAATCAAATAACTAACTAGTAACAACTGAACAGACCTCAAAACAAGAAAACAAGAAAAAAAAAACATGGCTGGGGAAGGACCTGGACTGCCGGACAGCTCTTGCTTGTGGTTGGAGGTAAATAAAGCCCTGTCTTTGGTCATTGTCATTCATGAAAAGAGAAGGCACGGGAAGGTTGCTGCATGACCAGGGTTTGACGTTAGTTGAGAGGTGGAGAAGCTCTAGACTGTTTCCAGGAAGTGAGAAAAAGGAAGAGAAGATCTGCCACACACAACAGGTATGGAAGAAGGAGAAGACATTGTTTGCACGAAGAAAAAAAGAAGGGGCCATTGTTTTCCTATTTTGCATAGTGACTTCTGAAATTTTGTCAAAAACCACCCAATTCAACCAGGCTCTTGCCTCAGTCCAAGCAACTGAGTAATATTAAAAGGCAAACTGGGTATCGCCTCACTAAACAGGGTTATCTCAACAATGTTTGAGGTAAATTGCTGGCATTTTGTTTTAATTAAATTACCTTGAAGTTAACTAAATAATTTGTTGTCTTTAACTCAAAATGATCACATTAACATATAAATATAAGGTACTACCAACCTCATTCCTCTCGATTTAAAGAAAAAACATAATCACAAGCAGCAAAAATCAGATTTGAGCTACACAAAACAATACGTAAATTTTAACTTGGGATATCAAGTAAAAAAATTTGCAAGATGTGAATAATTCACATGTAGGTCCGTATGAAAAGGTAATCTACGAAAATCTTTTGAGTTGTCAAGTCCCATTTGGCAGCTTATGTTCTGAACTGAAAACATAAACTAGAATAGGGTGTTTGCCATCCCATATAGAAACGCTTATAAGTCATTGCAATAGAGATCTCAATGGCATAGCACATTAGCTGTTTTAGTTTTGAAAATGCTAAATTGCTAATGCCACTCCTGTTCTCAGATGCTCCCTCGCATACCTCCTCCATGTACCACAATTACATTAAATAGTGAAACTGAAGGTTAAAACTATTCAGTGTTGCAAAAAGTTGCTTTATTAGTGTAGAATTTGCAAACAGCTAATGATTTCCTAAGTAAGCCGAATCATGTAGGAGGAAACACCAACAATCCAACATTGTATTTCACAATGTGCTACAATCTCTTGTAAAATATGTAGAAGAAAATGAAAATCATTTTAAGGATTGGCCCATGTTTTCGATTTTTTGTCTTTTAGAAAAACTCTCTAAGAAAAGGCAATAACTTTTAAGATTCACAAGATAGAGCTTGTAATCTTCTTTTATGTCGAAGTGGACTATAAAACACACACACACACACGATTAGCTTCAAATGAAAACAGTCCTTATTTTAAGATTTTAAAGACAAATTTTTATATCTCAACATCTAACCACTTGATAAAAAATCTAAACCGCTTAATATAATCCAAATTATTTAAAATGCTTATATATCAAAAATCAAGTGATTTTGAAATTCTTAAATATTGAATTTAGCATGTACTTATTATAACTTCTTATAGTTTATAGAGAACTATTGAATTTGTATTTGAATATATCTATATATTATGAGTTTTTAAATAACATAGATTTTGATGTGTATCTGATCTAGATATTTTAGTTTTAAAACTTATAACTTAGAGATCTAATGATTTTTGTTTTAAAACAGTTGAATTTGTATATAAATAGATATGTATGTAATGAGATTCTAAATGATATAGATTTTGATGTGTATTTAATCTAGACGATGTAGATTAAGATCTGTAAATTATTTTTTGATTTTGAAACTTGCAGCATGTGTTTTTTATTTTTATTTTGCTTATGGTTGCTTGATGATCCTAAACATTCAGAAAATATTCCATAACAACTGTCTGACCATCATTCAAAAATCAAGTGATTGATCGCTCGAGCTAATTAATCATGTCAAAGGCCAAATAATTGGCCATTTAACTCATATAATAGGTAATCAGTGGGTGAATAACAATTTTCCAAGCCTAGTGATAACCTGTGACTCTGGAAAACAACACGTTATTAATCTCAGTAACCCCAACGATAACATAAAAGCTATGGAAATGCCAAATAGCTCCAGGTAACGAGTCACACTCAGACATAAAAGCATTCATATTACACTGCTAAAGCTTTCCAGAATACGAGAAAATGAAAGCTTCAGTTAAAACAAAATCAATCAAAAGAATGCAACAAATCACCAAAACCATAAGAAAAAACACTATCAAGTCATAACAGAAGCAGCAACTCACCCGGACGGGAGGCTCCCGTTGCCCCCAAACGCCTTCCCGACGTTGGAGTGCTTGTGATACTCATCATATGCAACACCTCTCCCAACGCCGTACCCAAACCCCATCCCGACCCCGCACCCTGCACCAGCCCCAAACCCTATCTGCATCCCGGGAAACCCCGCTCCCAGCCCCGCACCTACCATTAAAAACTTCAACAACAACAACAACGACAAAGAAAAACCCATATACCGGAAAGCAAAAAAAAAGGAGACAACTTTCTTTCTCTCTCACCTCCGAAGATTCCGATTCCCACCCCAACACCGCACCCGGCGCCGACGCCGAACCCGGGCCCGAGCTTGCCAAGGTCCTTGGTCCTCACCGTCGGGAGCTTCCACAGCAAGCCCTTGCCTTCTCCGCCCGCCATCTCTCTCTCTCTAGCTCGCTATCCCGAGTGGAGTGCCGAAGTGAAACACCGAAGCAGAGGTTTGAACCAAAATCTGGGAACTCCAGGGATTTGAGACACGAGGTTTTCTGTTTTGTTTTGCAACTTCGGAATTCCCTCCATTTGACCAACTCGTTACATTTTTTTTCCTTCTTATCGTGTCACCCTCGTAGTTTTACAATTTTATGATAAAACTTCTCTGATCTTTATCAAGTTAGATATGAAAAACCGGGTGTAAGAAAGAGAAAAAAAAACACCCTAGAACAAATTTCTCCAAAGGTGCACATCAGCAAAACAGACGAGCATAGAATTGTTCAAAACAGCATCAGATTAGTCATCTGCCAGATCAAAGATGCATCTCTGCTGTGGACAGATGCTGAGATCGATTGTTCATCCATGCTCTGGAGATCATAGTTTGCGAAGAGCGGTCCTAAACATTTTGAGCAGGCAACAGTGCCTTGAGCCTCTTGGGTTGGGACTAAATGCATATGAACAGCAACAGAGGAGGATGTTGGTGTTGCACTTGCTCTGCAACATAAAATATTGAACTTCTTGAACTTTGCCTGAGCTTCTTAGCTTGTGTCTATTTGTGAGACCATAGGCAGCACAGCTGCACAGGAATAAGAAGAACAATAGAAGATAGCATTGCAGATAGACATGGAAATCAAGTCTTGTCGATTTTAAACTGTCTGACTTGGTCTGAGAAACAGTCCAATTCGGTCTAGAAAATTTCAAAATGGACTAGACTGTCCCAACCCGTCGTGGACCTTGGATCGAGTCGGATGGCTTGAGTCAACCTAATAAAAAATAAAAATAAAAAAATGCAACGTCCCATTGTTGTAACAAAAAAGTCTTTTTTTTTTCATCTATAAATACACCTATACTCATTTATTTTTTCTCATAACTTAATCTTCTCTTCTATACTCTTATTCTCTACAATTCTTTTTCAATTTCACCTCTTTGTTCAAGACTCAAGTGAAGAAGATTTCAAGTTTTATTGATTGACTTTGAACTTCGCTGCATTTACTACTTTTCAGTAGCCTCTACTAGCCTCCAACATTAAATTTTCTCTATTTCTAATCCTTTCAAATTCTTTACTTTTAATTCCTTTATTTTCGAGTTTTGGATTTTGTAGGATAAGGTTTTTTTTATTTTATAATCATTTTTTTATATTAAAATGAAAAAACATTGATAGTCATGATTATATCCCTATTCAGGAGTCAGACCAACCCCAAACACTCCAACACAATCCACAACCTCTAAGAAACTTAAGAAACAAAGTTTTTGGGATTGGGAGCATATAACTTTAGACCTTGTAGTTGAAAATAAGTGTTATTGTAGTTATTATAGTACAACAAACACATGTCTTAGGAGAGGAGGGGTAGGTCACATAGCTAAGCATTTACAAAAATGTATAGCTATTAACTAAACATAATAAAGATGAAAACACTGATTTAAGACAAGCTAAATTACACGTGGGTTCTAGTAATGGTATAGTAAACTGGAAATATAATACAGAAGAAGTTAAAGAAGGAATAACAAAATTTATAGTACAAGACGAACAACCTTTTTCTTTTTCTAAAAATAAAAAATTTGAATCATGTGTACAAAATTATTTAAATCCACAATTTAAAAGTTTATCTAGAAATACAACATGAAATATAATTTATAAAACATTTAAAAAAGATAAAAAAGATTTAATTGAAATATTTTTTAGCTTATTATGTAAAATATCATTAACATGTAATTTTTGGACCGGTCCAAATAATTTTCCATACTTATGTTTAACTACACAGTGGAGAGATATAGAATGGAATTTACAAAAAAGATTAATTGCTTTTAAAGTATTTGATCATCAATATACTAGTAAAGCTATATCAAGTATGATAGAAGATATTATGGAGAATCTGGAAGAGTGACATTAGCCTTTTTACTGAAGAAAATTTTTGTGTTACATTATGATTTGCTCCACCATTAGTGATATTTTTGATACTTTGTTAAGGCTGTTATGCCTGAGGCTTTGTAATATTTCCACAATGACACTTTTTCTTACTTGGCCTTTATGCCGTTGAAATACTAAATATCTAAACCGTTAACAAAAAAAAAGTATGATAGAAGATATTGCTAAAGAATATAACTTATTTTTCAAAATAAATACAATATCATTTGACAATGCTTCTAATAACAATGTTGCAATAGAATTATTAAAAAGAAATATAAAATCAATATTAAATGGTAAATTATTTCATTGTAGGTGTTGTTGTCACATTTTAAATTTAATTATACAAAATGGTATAGAATGCATTAGGTCTTATATAGAAAATATAAGAACAACTATTTTATTTATTCAAACATTAGCTAAAAGATATCAAGAATTTAGACATGTATGTGCACAAAATAATTTAAAACATAGAAAATTTAAGTTAGATGTTCAACATAGATGGAACTCAACTTATGATATGTTAAGTTCAAGTTTATCTTATTATAATATAATTATAGAATTTTATAATGTAAAATCTAATGACTTATTAAATGATGAAGATTGGCAAAATTCTATTATAATTCATAATTTTTTAGAACCATTTTATAATGCAACAAAACAATTATCAGGTCAATATTATCCAACAAGTTCTCTAGTTTTAATTAATTTATTTAATATTACAAATGTTTTCCAACAATATAGAAATATTCCAACTTTTGTAGATATTATTAAATTAATAAAAACTAAATATAATAATTATTGAGATAAGCCTCTAATGTGGACATGTTTAACTTTTATTATGGACCCTAGGCATAGATTAGTTAATAGTATGATACTAATAGATAATATTTTTAGTAACATAAATAAAAAATGACCATATAGATTCTTGTAATAATAAAATAAAGACAACTTTATATAGATTATTTGTAGAATATGCTAGAAATTATGGTAAAAGTAGTAGTAGTGGTCACACATCTAGTTTTGTAGGAACACATACAAGTAGTAGTAGTGATAGTTCTTTTTGGAGTAGAATAAATTTAAAAAAAAGAAAAATAAGTAAAATCAACTACAAATAATAAATTAGAAATTTATTTAGAATGTGAGTTTGCTTTTAGTGATTTAGAAATAGAAAACTTAGACATATTAAAGTGGTGGTTTAGTACAACAATTACATTTCCTATAGTTTCAAAAATGGTAAAAGATTTACTAACGATTCCGACGTCAACTGTAGTGTTGGAATCTATATTTTCTAAAGGAAAAAGAGTATTAAATGATAGAATAAGTAGATTATTTAAAAAGTCTATAGAGGCTTCCGTTTCTGTATGCTTAAAAGACTGGTATGATGTGGTTAATCGTCTTCAGGGATTGAGCTTAAACGATGAATCAGAAAACGACGATACGACGTCAACATCAATGAGGAGATCAAAACAAATTCTACTAACGAGTAAAAGTGTAAAAAAAGGTGTAAAAAATGTAAAATTTATGTATAAAAAATAATTATGTATTTTTTATTTTTTACGTATAAATTTTTTTTTTTATTAATAAAAAATTTTAATTATTTTTTAAAATTAAACGACCCAACCCAACCCACCAGATCCACTGCCTGGCCCACTAAGCGAGCCATGGGCCGTGTCGGGCCAAAGAAATTTCGTCTTCAGCCTGGCCCAACCCAGCTTGTCTAGTGGACCAGACCAGTCCGACCTGGTCCAGGTCTGGACAAATTGACTATATTTTGGACCGGACTGGCTAGAATCGTTTTGTTTTCCAACATTAATTGCAGTTTCTCCATGGTACATGAAAACACTTGAGCATTGGGGATAATAGCATTAGCATCTCAAAAGGCTCTTACCTTCTTGAGATCAAATGACGCTACTGACTCCCCCACCTTGTAGAAATGTTTTTTTTTTGTTAACGATTGAGATAGATGGATATTATTTCTTTGCTAAAATGCCAGATAAGAAACATTATCTTAAGTATGAATATTACAAACCCATAGGCTATTCAGCCACAAAACAGTCACCAGATTAATCGCAAAAATGGAACAATAGAAGTATTACATCAAAAATTCTTTTTTCTACTACACTTAGTGCAGCCATCATCATTCTTGCATGGCATTCTGAGTTTCCTCTCCAGTTGGGTCATTTGAAGAAGGGATAGAAGGTGCAATAAGAGGCTCCACAGGATGTGAACCCATTGCAGAAACAAAATGTAACATGTCATCCTTCTCAAAACCTGATACAAGGTTTTCCATTTAAAAATTCATCAGAGACATAATATCATTAATGATCAAAAAACCCGACTTAAATGTATTGCGAAAGATCCTACTATTCCTATCTTTCCAAATCAACCAGAGAATGATCTGGAGAAGCAAAGTCCACCCAGAGAATGGTAGGTAATACTTAAGATTAGGGGTAGATAAAAATAAATTTCCAACAGATAGAAATCCAGGATAAAGCTGTGAGTCAAAAAAGAACTCCCAAATCTTCCTTGCAAATGAGCAGTTGAGAAACAAATGCTTATTATTTTCAATGCTAACAGAACAAAAAGTACATAGTGGTGAACCGGTCCAAGCTCTTTTTAATAAATTTTCTTTTGTTAAATTCCTATTTTTGATGACTAACCATGCAAATAGCTTGACCTTTAGGGGTGAGTGACTCCCCCAGATGCTTTTGAAAAAAACATTACGGAGGCCCCCATCATTAATAAGATTGTAAGCTGCTTTCACAGTTAAGGTATTATTTTTTGAAGGAAGCCAATAGAAGTCATCCTCTCTAGTATCCAAATTTAAAAATTGCATAATGCTAACAAAAACATCCAATTGAGATTGAAGCACATTGGAATTAACTACTTCATAGTGAGCTAAATTGAACAATCTGTTGAAATCTGTGTTAAATAAATGCAAGGTTTTTCTAACAGAAGCCTTTTCAAATCTAGCAACACTGTGAAGTTCAGGGAACAGGGTACTAAGAGGAGTACCATTGTGCCATTTATGTCTCCAGAAAATAGTATTGGAACCATTGCCCACCGTAACACTTGAAAAACAATTGAAAAAGTTGAACCCTTTTTTGATATGACTCCACAGGAGTGAGCAGAATGAAGAGGAAGTATTCAAAATAGCACTAGGACCCTTGTGCAAATATTTAGCCCTAAGGATAGATTTCCATAAAGGGTTGCAATGGTTTGAGAAAAATTGCCAAATTAACTTACTTTTTAAAGCTGCACTAAAACTCCTCAAATTTATTATCCCCCAACCATTTTGCTTCTTATCCCTACAAATATTGGACCATCTGATTAAATGCATCCCTTTATTTGT